>JAVCKT010014373.1:6381-25225 GCA_032273925.1 Rhynchotus rufescens
AATTTACTGTGCAGTAACGCTGCTGTTAGGGCTTGCTTCAAGCCTTCATGAGAAGGATGGATTTTTGTTTAAAAAATACGCATAAGCAGCACGCAGGATATAGCGCCCTGGGTTTTATTCCTTCCCATTTCATTTTAAGCTGAGTCTTGCTGAGTTGCTGCTTTACCCCTGTGGAGTCACCCTGTGCGCTGGGAGCCCACCACGCTCCTCCTGTTCGCTAGAATTCGAGGCACTTGTGAAAAGGGGGAGCTTGAACAGTTTTAACTCATGTAAGGCCAAGGAACGGGCCTGGGCGATGAAGCAAGTGCACTAAAAGACCTGCGTTTTACACGTTTCCCATTTGTTTGAGCTGTGGCTCGGAGGCGAATCCTGGCTGCTTGTGCAGCGTGTTGCAGTGCGATGGGCTGAGCCCACCCAAGGGCAGCCCCGAGCCCCGGCTGCAACCCGCACGCACAGCAGCCACCTCCAAGGAGGCAAGTGAGTGACTGATGTGATGATTTGCTTGATTCCTTACAGTGCCACTCTGTCATGCATAGCTGGCTTTGGGGAAAGCAGAAATTGTTTATCCTGTAACAATATCTCAAAAGAAATTAGTTGCTTAGTCAGTGCTATTCCTAAAATAAAGGTGAAATCTAAGACTTTTTTTTTTCCCCTTCTTTTTTGGTTCAGTGCATAGTAGAAGCGAAGGGCTGTTCTTGGCACACACTCAATGATTTATGTTTGATGCAATATTCAGGAAGGCTGGAGCCGTTTCCATTTGTGTGTGGCAGTCTGGGCTAGCATGTCCTGTGGTGGCACAAAAAGCAGGGCCGTGGCAGAACGCCTGGCTGCTGCCCTCCCTTCGGTGGCAGAAACTGGGCGCTGTACTGGGAGCCCACCTTGCAAATCCTCTTTGTTTCCTTGCACCTCTTGTCACCTTTGAAGGGAAGGAGGAGCTGCGGGGCCGCAAGGAGCGGGGCAGCTCCCGCAGCACCAGGGAGGAGCCCACGGGGCTCCCGCTGCTGCCCCCTCTGCTCTCTGCCCACAATGGGTTGCTCTGTGGTTTAAGGAACAACTTAGGTTGCAATTGGTGCAGTTTTCATGTACAATAAGGGCCTAGTAGTTCTCAGGTAAAGGCTGAAGCAGGAGAGCCTCAAGGCTTTTAACTCAGAAAACAAATACAAGTTCACCCTCTTTTGGTTTTAATCTCGTATATTTTAAACAAATCTTAGGACTGTCAAGATCATCTTTGGTTTTTGAATGGTTGCAGAGCACAGTAGTAGAATTTAGACAGGCCAGAATAAATACAAGACACAAAAAGATGTTGATTTACTCTTTGGGTAATCCTTATGGCAAATGCAAAGGAGATGGAGAATGGGGCTTGAATGCAAGAAGAGCTGTTGAATTTGATGGAAAATTTTCCTACACGCTAGAAAAATTTGGATCATGTCCTTGATTTTGGACCTGATACTCTGTCACAGGCAAATAAGCTAAAATAAGTGAAGGGCATTTTGGCAGGTATCTGGAGGACCTGGTGGATGGCATCTCTGTTAGCAACGTTGAATTCTTCCCAGCTTTGGCTTGAGTGCTGAAAGAGCGTCGCTCTTCAGCTGATAAAAACAATTCCTTCTTAAAGGCAGCTCCTGAAAGAATGAAAAGACCATGCTGTGTTATTTAGCTAGCACAGGAGCGTCATTTGAAGTGGGCACCTCATCGTGTTACTTTCTTGTTTACCAACACAGGGAAAAAAAGATGTGGCAAAATATTTACCTTTTTCTATTCGTTCAGCTTCTTTGTCCCTTGGTCCGGGCAGGTGGTGGTGCCGGATGAGTTCCTGTGCCCGTGGCGGCCTGTCGTGCAAAGCAAAGCAGCCTGTACGTGATCAATGCTCGCGGCCGCGGTGGGAGGAGAGGCGAGAGGGAGGACGAGCAGCAGGTGATCGCTCCATCCCAGAGAGATTGTCAAATGACTAGATTTAGAGCTGGACTCGCAGGAAACGTAAATCAATATCTGGTTGGTACTAATGGAGTCTTTTATCCTTCTGTCTTTCCCTCCCAGGCTGGGTTTATTTATTTTCCAGGAGGACCGAGGGGTAGGGGAAACATCCCTTTCATGGAAAATGGGTGCTTTTGAAACAAATGAAAATTCAAGAAGGTTCCTTGGTAAACAGTGCCTTTTGGGTTTTTTTGTCTGTAAAACCAAATTTTTACATGATCATTAATAGCCAAACATCAAAGCCCAGCCGGTTTCTTGCTCGCGAGCGCCCGCACCGCTGGTTGGGCGACGCGGCTCCCCGGGGGCGCAGGCGCCTGCCCGCGCGCCGGCGTGACCCCGCGCGGCGGCTCGTCCTCTTGGTGCTCGCACGGGATAAGGGGAACGAAATACAGGAATAACTGCTCTGAAACAAAGCTGCAGTTGTTGGCTTCAGCAATAAAGGCGGTAGTGCCAGCAGAGGATGGTTGTGTGAGGGAATAGAGTTAGACCCAAGGGCTTCGGCTGGGCCCAGCGTGTTTGTCAGGCTGGAAACGCGCTGGGCATTGGGGCAGCTCCGCATGGCGGTGCCTCCGGTGGGAGCGAAGCGCGGGGCGCTCCCGGGTGCTGAGCCTGGATCAGGGGCTGCAGCAGGAGCAGCGTGTGGGGCCCTCCCGGCTGCTGAGCTGGGTTTGGGGGCTGCGCCTGCTGTGCGCTGTTCTCAGCTGCAGTTACCTAACTTAGGCTGTAGCCCCATCTATTTGGTGGGAAAAGGCAGGGGTCTTCAGAGGATAATTCAGTGCGCTGGGACAGTTTAAAGCAGCGTCCTCGTTTCCAAAGGCGTTGAGTATCCCCGAGTCCTACCAGCTTCAGCTGGCAGCCCAAGGGCTGTGTGGAGGCTCCAGAGGCTCCCATGGGAAGCTCCCTGTGTGCCTGCCGGCTGAGAAGCACCACGTTTACGCCGGTTTTCTTTAGTATTAAGTAAAACTAATGTGGACAGGAAAACTACATCAATGTGAAGGCCTGTTTTGCTACTTGAAAAGGAAACTTACTCTGGGATGTACTTTTAAAAATTCAGAATTTTGGCAATGAGCTGAAGTTCCCCATTACTGAGAAAGTCAGAGTTGCTGCCTGGTAAAGCAGGTTTGCTGGGGCTGAGGGCTTTGCATGAAGTACCAGCAATAAAACTTTCCCTGGCCGTTGCAGTTGCACAAAGATGCAGCACTTGTGCCCTGGTGTCCTTCAGCCGAGCGTTTGTTTGGGGGGCCTTGTAAGATTTCTTTTAACGAGCTGAATGATGCATCCTACCTAAATGTTGTTTGGTTCATCCACGTTGTATTGCCCAGTTTGGGATTTTAGTTTATTGGGCAGCTGCTGAGCCTGTTGAATATTGTTGCATGCCAGCTTGTGCAGCAGCTTAAATCTCAGTTTGTGCTCTTCACTTTAGTATCTTAATCTTTTATTGAAAGTCAGTCATGATTAGAGAAATGGAGAGGGTGGAGAGGGTTCCTTCATGCCTCAGTCCTGTCAGCTCGTTGCTGCCTTTCCTGTGCGTTAGCTCCTGTGCCTGTGCAGCCCGGCGTGGGTGGCAGTGCAGGGGGGCGAACGCAGCAGCAGCTCCATGTGTCGCTGCGGGGAGGCAGGCAGGGTCCCAGCCGAGCCTGTTGTGCCAGCCCCTCGCATCAGGCGTTTGTAGCAAAGCCAGCAAGGCTGTGATCTTGTCTCTGCGCTCCCTGGCAAAGGAAGAGACGTGTATGTCACTTCTGATACTCGAGCCAATGTCAGCTGAAATCAAGTAGAAAGTGCCCGTTTGTGGCCTCTCTGCTGGGCACGGCGCGGCCTTGGAGGGAGCTGAGACTTGTGTGTCCTGAGCAGGGCTTCCTGCTCTTGCTTTTGGGGCGTGTTGAAAGTCACCGATTGCTAACTGGGTGGCTGGTAGTGCAGCCAGTGTCGGTTCAGAGGCTTGCGTGGTGCCCTCGTGCTGGGCTGGGCGCCCTCGCCTTGGCACTGCGCTGCCCCTGCCACGAGCCGTACACACGAGCTGCCCATTGTGGTCCGTGCGTCTGTGGCGGCAGTCCCTGTCTGTGCAGCCCGGGACATTACCTGGTTGGGAGCTGCCTCCCGTAAGCCTGTCACTGGCCTCCTTCGGGGGCCCACAACAGCTCATCAGGCCTTGCAGACACTGCCATGGTCTGTCCCAAACCATGACAGTCTCCCCTGTGCTCACTGCGAGCTTCATGGTGAGCACTGGAGTCTGGTTCAATGGCTAAAGTTGCCAGGGCCACCTGGCAGACGGGAGCATCCGTGGCCTCTCTGCCTGCTTGGGACTCGCCTGCATCTAGCGATGGTCCCCGGGGCTGGAGCCGGCGGCTGCACGGCAGAGACCCGCGGGCTCTGCAGTCTTGCTGAGGGGCAGGTGGGAGGAAAGCCTCCTCGAGTACAGTTTTGCCATCTAAGCAAAGAAAACATCTTCAAGGGACATCTGCAATGCATTGGATACCTGGAGTCCTAGTTTCTTCTGCCACTTGATTTAATTTGAAACCCCCAGCACTTTGAAGCTGTTAAGTATCAAAATTCTGATAACTAAAGACTGCTGTTTTTCTACCAGTCTGAAAAGATTAAAAAGATGCTGAGAGGAAAACATCTCTTATGACAGTGGGTGCGCAGTCAAAGTTTCTAAGTAGGGCAGCCTGAGGAACAGCCACCACTTTTTAACATTTATGGAAAGAACGTATTTTGTTTGATGTTTCTATCTGACTCTCTGTCTCTTTTTTTGCTTTTTCCAAACATCTTATTATGTTTAAAAACAGCTTAATAGATGTCCTGCACCCTTAGCACATGGTACGCGTGTAAAAGTAGGCAAACTTGCAGGTGCTGCAAGAGCAGAGGGTTCTCCCATGGACTTTTCCACAGGCTTCTTATTCAGCAGCTTAATCTCTGTCTTTCCTCTCCCTAAAACATCCCTGTCATTTTCTACTTCACATTTTAAGGATCCCTTTTCACAGGGCAAGCACCAACCGCTCTTCTATTCTTGTATGCCTCATATAGGGACTCTTGCTAAAAACCTAAGTCCCATGCAGGATTTAGCTCTTTCCTTTTTTTTAACTGTTATTTTGATTCATTTCTTATGGGTGTACCAAGCCATTGGCTAGCAGCTATTTTACCACTGATCAGATTAGTTAATCTTTGATCATAATTCATGTTGATTTAAAAAAATGGTTAAAACGCTGCAGGGGTTGTCGCTGTTGGTCAGAGCCCAGGTGTGGGGCTGAGCTGGCGAAACCAGCAGCGCTTCCTAATGGAGCGGGTGGCTTCTGGAGCTACGGGCCCGCGAGCCTTGAAGCGAAACTCGTTGAATTGTGGTCGAGTTCTAGCTCCAATTAGAAGAACCACTGACCATGTGCAGGAAATTCAGCTTGAAAGGCCACGCGCGCAATCTGCCTTGGGTGCGGAAGCCAAGAGATGCTGTGACCAGAGCAGATCCGCAGGGAAGCGGCTCCGCGCCTGCTTCCCGAGAGCCAAGCTGCCCATTTCTCCCTGTTTACTGCCAAATGCAAAGGAGCAAACGGAGCTGCTGATGCTTTTTAAAGCAAAGCAATTTGAAGGAAGATGAACCATCTTTTCCAGGCAGAGGTGCCGACTTGATAGGAGCAGAAATTTTGGCATTGAACTAGGCGAAAAGGTAAAGACTCCAGCTTTATACAGCAGGGCGAGAAGCTCCTCTGGCTGAAGGACATCCAGGAGATGGCATCTGATCGAGTCCTCAGCAAGATGAGATCTTTCATCCCTTGCCTGATTGCAGGAGTTTACACTGTGGCTGTATAGCTTGTTGCCTCCGCAAGGTCTAGGTATAAAGAGCCAGCTACAAATTAATCTAGGCTCATCAGTTATTTCTAAGACAAAGTCGAGCAGCTCGATAACACCTAGAAAATAGCAAGTCTTCCCAGACATAGCAGTTTGCTAAACAAAAAAGAAATATATATAATATATATATTTTTACTCTTCAAGGTTTGGGGAGAAAATGAGATTCAGCTTCTTATCTTTCTGTATGTTGCTTTTGCATTTGTGGTAGATTTTTCTCACATTTTCTTGACAAGTCAGAGCCTCTGTCCTAGTTTTGCAGGCTCCCCCTGTCACTGCCTTGGCGGCTTCCTGGAAGAGTTGTAAAAGAGTTGTCTGGAGAGGGAAGAAAGGCAGCTTCACAAAAGGGAGGCAAATTCATCCTTCTGTTCGTGCTCAAGCTGAAGAAGATCTTAAGAAAATATTGATGAAATTTACAAAAAGGAAAAAAGAAGATTGAGAAAAAAAGAAAGATGCATTTCGAGCTAGCTAGCAAGAGATCCTGTCTGAGGGCTTCTGACTGGAATACTGAAATCCCTTGCATCTGCTGGGGCTCGACTTTGGCTGTGTCCCTTATACGAAAACGAAGTATATAAAAATATTTTTAGAAACTTGCATGTTAACTACTGGGAGTAGATGTTGTTAATAGTTACTTGATGCATTTCTTGTTCAGGTGGACAGTCAGTTCTTTGCCTCTTGGAGAGGTTTGTTCATGTCCAAATACACGGAGTGTGTGAAGCCTTGTTAATATGAGGACTGCCCTGAGCCCGCTTTATTTCACGGCGAGGCAGTTGTTGTGATGCAGTAAATGCCTCTCTGCTGTGGGGAGCTGCAGCTCTGAGGTGCACAGCGCTGGGGAGGATTTCCCCGGGGAGAGTTTAGGTTTAGGGAGCAGCAGCCTGCCTTGGAGCGAGTCCTGCTGCTTGGTGGAGAACCAGACCGCGCGGCACCGCTGCGCTCCGCGGCCCCAGCTGCTGTGCCGCGGCCCTAGCAGCGGTTCGCGTGTCACTGACAAGTCAGCAAACACTTGCCTTCCGTTCTCAGGGGTGTAATTAGTAAGCTTTCACTAAAAGAGAAGTTACAGGTCCTTTAAGTCCGTCTGCGCTGTACTTGAAATCCTGTTGCACGGGTGTGGTCCATGGGCCATGCCCTGTTCCCTCTCCTGAGCAGTGTCCCCAGATAGGATGGGAGATCCCGTGGGAGCGAGTTGAACTGCTTGTGCAGTCTGCACAATGAGGGGGACCCACCTATGTCACCACCAAGAGGGAATTAAGTCAGTCATCCCCTCCCAAATCCAGGTTCCTTTACATTAGATGAAGGAGAAGTTCTCCTCGCTTTGATTCTTAAAAGTCTCTAGCTGCAAAACAGACTTGGCTGCTGCAAAAGAAATGCAGAGGTGCAAAGGAATGGTATGAAACGAGCACAGAGACTTCGGTTTTCAGAGAGCAAAATATTTTGCCATCAAATTGTCTGTATGTGTTGAGCTGACAGAGAAGCACAATTTTGTGCAGCTTCTTGTTTTGAAGTCTTTAATTTTTAATTCTGCCCTTGGATGGAAAGGAAAATGAGGTGTGCTGTTGTTTCTTAAAGCGCCCCATGACTAAGCAGACTGCATGATATCTTTGCTTCTGTTGTATGGACCTGGTTAGTCCAAAGCGCTAAGTATTCTGGCACTAAGCCAGTGAAGCACTTAAGTGTGCACTTAAGTTTAAGCCTGTTTGTAATTCCCTAGAGCACAGAGGGAGCACTGTGTGCTTAAAGCTGAATCCAGTATTAAGTGATGTGTTGAACAGAGGCCATGGTACTTCCCCCATCATGAAATCCGTGTTTCTGGAGGAAAGGGTCCATACGGAATCGGGAATCGCCGTCGGTCCCTGGCTCTGGGCAGAGCAGGGTGGGGGCAGGTGCCTGGGTGGAGATGTCCCATTTAGCTCGAAGGGGCGGCTGAAATAATGGGAATTCAGATCCACATGAAAAGGGACGTCCCGTTCATAGACACCGATTTCTTCATAGATATTTTTCTTTTACTCATATTACCAATATTGATCAGTTATCAATAAGCAAGTGTCAAGAACAGACAGGAAAAACCTTGAAGAGTACAACAGTGTGGAATCTATAAATTAAGGCAATGGAGACCTCCCACTACTAGGTCACAGGTGACATTTGCACTCATATTATTGCTTTAACATGCTTATTAAGAAGCTAATTAATTCATTGCTTGGTTTCCATTCCAGATACGATTCCAATATGTAATATCTAAGTATATTAATTCTCTTTTGGGCAGTTATTTATATGACACAAACCACTGTACTTTGGAACATGTTGGCAAAAGCCTAGTCACTAATTCAGGCAAGGGTTTCTTAGGTGAAAAAGAACAGCGTTAATATGCTTAAAAAATTTACATGTCTGACTTAAGCTGAACAAATTATTTATGTCTATGACAAGATAACTGTACTGTGCAGAATATAAAATTGATTTCAACTTTTGAATATGAAATATTCAGTCACTTGAAAGCCTTGTTTTGGCATGTTGAAAAGCCTTGTTTGGCATCAAGAAAAAGAATTTGAAGCAACTTTGGTTCAGAAATTTATTTGTAAAAGTGTTCTAAAACAAACAAAAATGATCACAATTTGTTCTTTGTATTCAGCAAAGGGCTAGTAAATTAATTTGTAAGTTAGTGCTTTTCCATGATATTATTTTTTGTTACTGTGAGGAAAGAGACATTTCAGTGTGTGTGTTGCTGTCTTCATGGGAGTCCCTCAAGTTTATCATGACGCTTTAGCTAAATGCCATCTTGTGAAAGCTAGTTTAACCTTTTAAGGCTAAGCTTACCCTAGGCTGGCAAGATGAAAAGAGATAAGAGCGGCCACCCCGCAGTGAGGGTAGCTGAGGTGCAGCTGGTCTTCATGACGTGGTACCTGTGCAGTAAGTTAATTTATTGGTGTTTTCCAAAGCGCCGGGGTGAAACATGAACGTCTCCGTTGCCGCTAGTACGGGCGTCTCCTGCAGCGTTACTGGCACTGTTATTGATACTGGTGGCAGGTAATGGGGCCGGCAGTGAATGGACCCTGTGGCGAGGGGACACCAGGGGACACGTCGCCCCGCTCCCGCTGCCCCTGGCCCGCGGCAGCACGACATCCCTCCCGGGACAGGCGGCACCGCTCGGGCATGGGGAACCCTCCTAAAAACTGCCCCGGGTCAGCGGATTCCAACCTGAGATCGCCAAGGAGCCTGTTTAAAATCACAGCTATTATCTGTTTTCATTTCCTCTGCTGGAGAGTACCCCAAAACACTCATTATGTGGAGGGTATAATCTCTGAACAAATGGCATGGTGGAATTAATGAACAATTAACTATGATCACATGTTATCAACAGAGCTGATTAGGATCCGCGCGGGCCGCGGTTTCAGAAAGGCTCTTTTGACTCCGCTTTGCACTGCCGAGGTAGGGCCGTGCCGCTCTCATCTCTTATTTATCGTATACGCGTAACCTCGTTTCCTCCGGGGTAGGGCTACATCTCCTAGTTTTCATGGCAACCAGACAAAGAATTCAGCCATCCCTCCATTTACGTTTGAGGCAAATGGGAATTTCTCGTGGCAATTCTCCTGTTCCCCGTTTAACTAATACCCTTTTCTTGGAGGCTCCTCGCCGTATCCCACAGGCTGTTCTGCAGTGTCCCACAGGACAGTTCAATGGGAGAGCAGGGTGAGAAGCCGAGGGAAGGAGCCGCGTGTCCCAGGCACGGCGGCGGGGCCGTCCTGCCCTCTGTGATTTACTGGCTTCATGAGATCAGACAGGCGTCAGGTGAACCGGAGAGATTCCATCTGCAGGCACGCCGGGCTCCGCACGCACTATTTACACTTCTTTTTTCCTCTCACTTTATTTAGGTTCCGCATGTATGCATTTATTAAATGCCTACTATTATACATGCTAATGTTGCTTTCCGAACGCTCATGTCAGATACTGTGATCAAGAGCGTTTTTGACCTTAAAAACGCTTCTGTTGTTTTAAAGCCGAGGCGGGCCTGGAGCTCTCCTGATGTCCCTGAGGACACACGCGGATCTGTTTCAGAAGCTGCAGTGCAGCACCAGGCAATGACTGGACATGCAGCTTGGTGATTCTGCATCACACAGAAGCATTAGCTTCCCCTTATCGCCTCAGCGCTCTGATCAGCCTGCAAAGGGAGACAAAAGAAACGTGCCACTATAGAGTGACCTTCATTGTAGCAGCAGAAGCCTTTTATTGTTTTATCACATTACTCGATGCTCTCGAGGGCAGTGCAGTGAGAATAGGAAGCTCATATGCAGCAAGCCGACATGTGAAGTTTCCATTGCAGAAGGAGAGGCAGGTTGTTTTTTAAAATGTGTGTGTGTTTGTGCTTTTTTGGAATGCATATATTTGCAAGATGCTTAAGCAGCAATTTACAGAACAGTTCCTTAGTCAGAGAGCATTATGTTTGAATAATTTATCTTGAAATGTTAAAAAGTTATTACTGAAGTGGAAGCAACTCAATTAAATGTAACACCCTACGGGGAGAGCTGGTATTTTTGGAATTACACAGGAATATGTCCAAATGGTACCGTCAATATTCCTAGCATGCGTATGAATTATTTTCTCTTGGTGCCATTCTACAATATTAGGGACTATGTTAAACAATATATTATATAATATATTACATAATACATTAAATATGTATTAAATAGCTGTGAAGTTTCTGGTGACACGTTTGATTTTCAGGTATCTTTTGCTCTGTCTTAGTATAGCCTATTTTGTCAGGATGTACCCCATTATCTGTGCTGTGATGGTGGTAGCCCAAGATGCAGATGACGCCAGCTATTCATGTCCTTAGATAAAATAAGAATCTGAAAATGTTTTCAGAATTCTGAATATAAAAAAAAAATGAAAAATGCGTTGGCTCCTCTCCCCTTAGCAAGGTAAGGGTGAAGACCGAGGTCCCGCTGTTCCTTGCCTGGGCACGCAGCATTTATAAGGGCATAGCAGTGGTGGCCTTGGCCAAAGGCTGGCGGTGCGTGAAGGTCGCGGAGCCGAGGCTGCTGCTCAGGTCTGCTGAAGGAGGAGCTCGCCGCCCTGCCTGGAGGTCACCGCGTCCCCGCTGCAGAGACGCTCCCATCTTGTTCTCTGCCTTCAAGCAGAAGGGAGAAAATATCGTGGGCCATCCTGGGTGAAGGTAGGGGGATGCAAGCGTGTTAGAACAGCAAGTAGGAGCCTGTGCTTACACACGCCTGGGTCTCGAACATCTCCTCCTCCCTGTTTCATTTCAGAAGCCTTTGGTTCCCGCGACTGACCTACTTTGAGGAGTTTGGTCTCATAATGCCTGTAGATGTGCCACTGTGGCATTGGAAAAGGACTCCTTATCTTTGGCATAGGGATGATGGTGTTTTCTTTCTTCTGTCTCACAGTAGCAGAGAGTTTTCAAGTAGTAAGGTTAGAAAGTTTATTGTTAAGGAAGGTAAGAATTGTTTTAGTTTGGGACAGGTGTCCATGCAAGCAAAGGCTAAAGTGTCCAGCTCTGCAGGCTGGTGCAGGGCCTCACTCTTGACAGAGAGATTTGCAATTGCCATTTCAGTGGGGAATAAAATGGGAAATCTCGGTAGATAAAGATTCATAGGATCACCATAGAGCTGAGGTTGGAAGGGTCCCCTGGAGGTCCCCTAGTCCAACCCTCCTGCTCAAGCAAGGTCACGTAGAACACACTGCACAGGATCATGTCCAGTCCTCTCCTGTTTGAGAGATGCTGCAGTCCCTCGGTCATCTTTGTGGCTGTTTGCTGAGCTCACCCCTTGGCTCTCTGGTGTTTGGGAGCCCAGCACTGGGCCCGGAGGGGAAGGATCCCCTCCCTCAAGCTGCCGGTAACGCTCTGTCTAATGCAGCACGAGAGGCTGTTGGCCACCTTGGCCACAAGGGCACGTTGCTGGCTCATGGTCACCTTGTCCAGCAGGGCTCCCTGTTTGTCCTCTGCAGAGCTGCTTTCCAGCAGGCCAGTCCCCAGGCTGTGCTGGTGCCAGGAACCACTCCTCTCCCCACGCAGCCCCTATCCACGTGCACTCGCCTTTGCTGAACTTCATGAGGTTCCTCCCTGACAATTTTTCCAATGTGTCAAGGTCTCTGAGTGGCAGCACAGCTCTCTGTACATTCTGCCTCATTGTTTAGATCATTAATGAAGACGAGCTGTACTGGAGCCAGTACTGACCCCAACTATCTGCTTATCTGCCCAGTATTTCACCAGCTTTCCTCTAAAGCTCTCATTCCCTCTCCTTTTGAGGTGTCTGTGTTGCACACTCATGGCAAGGCAGAGAATTGTCTGCTGCTCTTCAAAAATCAGCCCCGGATATAGGAACAACGTAACTTTATTGGAGCTCAGCTCTCTGAGAGCGATTACAGCAGCTTTCATGTGGCCCTGCACTGCTGTAATTAGGACACTGCTGTCCTAACGCACGTGTTCTGCTCCACGACCTCAGCTACTCCCTCTCCAGGGCTTTTTGTTTACTGTGGGCTACCAGCCTGCTCAAAGCTGGCTTCATTTTCCTTGATCCAGTTCTGCACCAAGCTGGGAATCCCTCTGTAGCCTCTACCAGCCTGTCCTCATGCTGTCCTCCAGCATGACATGTTGTACAGCGCAACTAAGTGTCTTGGATCTGCTGAGGAGTTTCTGCCTTGAGATTTTGGTTGTGAGTGATGAACAGCATCAGAGTGACCTAAAATGCTTGCAGAACCCATGTAGGATCCTTTTCTGGGATAAAATTAATAGTGAGAAGCCTTCCTGGATGGGAAGAGATGGATGGAGACCAAACCAAGGAAGCATTGATTAATACATTCAAAGGAAAGCTGTATCATTAGCTTGTCAGCCAGTAATGCAATCTGCTTAATAACTGATGGCATTGATTACTGAGGAATTGAATACCGTGTGCTAAAAAATGAGAATATAGATTTGTTTACAACAAAGTGGCTCATCTCTCCTCTGGCTGCCAGAGAATACCTGTAATCACATAGTGAGCTACAACATGTTGATGACTCTGACAGTACAGAATTAAGATGGTTAAAAAGGATTCAGAGACCTGGTTGTAGTCTGTGTAATCTTGGAGTTTGGCCCAATAATTCTTGGAGTACAGTGTGTGTGGACTGGTGGAGCTAAAAGCCAGTTGTCCCTGAAAGCAGCAGGACTTTGCTCCTCTTTCTCCTCACCACCTAACTCACACCTTCCAGTGCTGCAGATGTTCAGGGCACCTCTGCAGAGGCTGCGGTAGTTTGGAGGGGCAGCAGCCCCGGCTGGCTGGGAACCCCAGGGGTTGGAAGGTGCAGAGGGGACCTTCTCTTGTAGCACCTTATAGTTAGCTTGACTTTGAGGTGCAACTGCAAGCGCAGCATTTTTATGCCTTGGTTCTGTCTCTCTTGGATGGAAGCAGAAGCATCTTCCAGCCTCCAGCATGTAGCCGAACCACAGAGGTTGTAAGAGGTTGTGCTGGCTGGGAGCTCCTTGTATTTCCATTTTTTAAGCTGTAAAATATTACTATATAAAAAAAAAAAAAGGGAAAGGGGAACACATCATCATCATCATCTTTCCTTAGCCCACTTTGTTGTTGTCGTTGTTTGCTTGCTACTTGAAGTATCTGTACAACATCTCTAGTTCCTCGGAAACCTCACCCACCAACAGGGCAATATTTGTCAATTGAAAATGTTGCCTGGCAGGTGCTTAGTGGTTTTATTAGCAGAGACATTCAAATACTGGAAGGAAGCAATAGGCACCTTTCTCTCCCTCTGCATGTGCCTGTGCCTGTGTGTTTGGGCCCGGTGGGCTCCTTGTGTGCCGAGTCACCTGGCTTATCTTCTACTCAAATTACAGGGAAAGAGAAAGAAACCATTGCTGAGGTCCAGTCCCAGAACTTGGTGGTTGGCAGTGTTTTAGCTTTAGGGTTCTCTGCACTTCTTGTGTTTCTCTTCCATGGAGGGTTATGCTTTAAAGCCCCGTTAACTTTGTTCTCACACACTCGATTGCAGTTTGCGGTCCCAGCAGTGATTATACTAAAGCAAAATGAAAATTTGACCCCGAAAGGTTGCTGTTACATCTCTGAAAGAGTGAGCTTTACCATTAAAACACTTGAGCTTTCTGTTGAGCAGTGCCTGGGAGAGGCCGATGGCGTGGCAGCGAGGGTGCTGCTGCCTGGCACGCAGCAGGGCTGGCAGCTGCAGGGCCCTCGCGAAGCTCCGGGCGCCCCGAGCTGCGGCGGGAGCGAGGACGGAGCACGGGGCGCGTGTGGAGTTCAGCCTACGGGCACCCCTTGCTGCTTGCAACACTCAGGCTCGAGAAGAGGCCGCGCACCACGGAGACGTCGTGTTCTCCGTGGGGTGCATAAAATAAGGCTGAACACAGTGCATAATCTTTGGATTTGGTCCTTCTTGGAAAACAAGGCAAGTGACACTAAAAGCAGACATTTACCAATAGTTTCTGCTTTTCTGTCTCTCCATCATGCTGAGCATATGTTGAGTGTGCTTTCTATATAACATTTGGCCATATGTTGAAGAAGACCTCTAGGAATGACTTGCTAAGTGCCAGAAAATACTAGGCTAGGTAGGCTAAAGCTATTTTGTTTTAATGGTGCTTTCACATAAGCAGAGAATTTAATGCATCTCAAAATAGGTTGATAAGGTTGGATGGAGTTTTCTTAACTGTGGTTTAGAGAGGAAAAAAAAGAGTAGCTATTAAGAATTCTCTTCTACACAGGGTCATTTTATTCAAATGTGGGGGAGAACTAACACAAATTTTGGATTTACCTTCCTTCTGCATTGCGCCTCGCTTAGGTGTTTGCCTGTTACAGGATTCTGCTCTCCTAGTGGTTAGTTCCCCCTTCTTTGGATTCAGATATAAATAGCTCTGCTATGTACAAAACTGCAGAGAAACTGATACCTAATCTAAAAATTTACAGCATTTAATACATCAGGGTGAAGGCAGAGCTAAAAAGCTTTCCATTTAAGCATGTACTGCTTTCAGTGACCAGTAAAAAACAGAATAGGCAAACACAAAGATTTCTAGGGATTATTTAGAGCCATCTGGAATGTGTGATTTATGGACATTCACACAAGTTCATTTTGCTTATAGAAAGGGTGTTACTTGCTTGCAGAGACTGCTCCTTGTGTAAAAAGAATCAATACCAAACCTTCCAGTTATGTTGCCTTTTGAGCCTGAGCATCAACGCCTTTCCAAGGAACAAGTCATTAGCAGCTCCTCAAAGAAGAGAACAGTGTAGGCTGGATTTTCTTGCTGCATCCTGCAAATGGAAACTGGAGTGTGTATGTATAGCAAAGCAGCAAAGCCAGGCACATCCTTACAGGCTGACAAATATAAACTCCTAAAGACTTGAGAAAACAAAACCCAAAGTGCCAGGAATTAGCCTGGAACCTTCCTGCCCTGCTCCTGCTCTGGCCCAGAGTCGCCTTGGTACTTACCCGAGAGAAAAGGATTTCTAGATTGGCTTTTGATAATTTATTTTTGTGTTGTTTGTTGCCTGTGGCCGCTCAGAAGACTGAACAGAAGGTAGGCAAAAGAAACTGCTCTTTGGAGACCATTTTGCCTGCGAGCTGTTGTGGCTCTCAGCACATTGCCAGGATGCTGAGGGCTTTTCAAACCCGAGTTGAGGTACCTGTTTCTCTGAGGACTGGGTTTACCCTTAGTATCCTAAATGCTACTGCAGTGTGGGGAACGCAGGGGCAATGTTCAGTTCTCAGTGCTTCTGTAAGCACAGGATGCCTGAAACTAACGTTAACATCTTTGTACTAATTTTGAGGATTTCCATTTTTTAAACTGTAATTTATTAGGGACAATATACATTAAATTTAGTGCATGTTTACTCTTAGACTTTCAAATTACTGGATATGCTGCATATTTAACTCACAGAATCAATGGACCTATAGTGCCAAAACGGTATAAACAGTATAAATACTTTTCAACATTTGCTTATGTTTTTCAGCATTTCTTCTGCAGTGCTGTCTGCCTTGATAAAACGAATAGCTCCTCAGCACCTTGGTACACATCAAGTGCAGCCTGCAGCTTTATTCTTCCACCATTAAACAATTCACAATGTGCTTAGTATTGCAGCCCAGCTGATCATGAGCTAAAGCGTGACTAAAAAGTGGCTCATCTGGTGGCGGCCGCAGCGCGTGTGGGGCCACAAAGGCTCCGTTGTGCTGGCGGCAGCGGGTGCTGCGCGGGGAGGCCGCGCGTGCCACCTTGCTGGGCCGCGCGCGCTGCGGGGCGCGCAGGCCGAGCCAGGCACCGCCACCACCGTGTGCCGCTGCCCGCACCGCTGCTGCCGGCCGTCCTGCGTGTGCTGAGGCCGAGCAGCGCCCTGCATCCCCGCCGTAAGGGGCCTGAGGGCGCTACTGGACGTAACTCCGCCTCGAGGCTCCTTCGTGGAAGGAGGCTCTTGTTTTTCCTGATCCCCCTCCTTAGCCCAAACGGCAGTCCCCTGGACACGCATCGGGAAAGGCTGGTCGGCCCCTGTCCTGCGGGGGCCGTCGCAGAGCAGGGTGCAGCGAGCGGCCGTGCCCCGCGCGGCGCAGCCCGGGCTGCCGCGCCGCAGCTCCCCGGCGCCTGAAAGGCTGCCTGTGCGAGCTGCCTGCTGCCACATGGTACACGGCTTTCTCAGGCTCTGTGTGCATCTTAGCGCATGAATTATTCCAGCTTGGGGTGTTTTTCTAGTGGGGCTTTTGCCTGTGTTGTGCAGGGCCATGGTGATGGAAGAGGCAGGTTCTGCTGTCCCTCATCCTGAGGTCCAGGCAGGGCTCACCCGCCTCAGCCCCTCGGCTTCCAGACCTGGCCTGTATCCCAGGGCCTGGAGGTGCCTGTATCCCAGGGCCTGGAAGTGTCTATATCCCAGGGCCTGGAAGTGCTTTGCAGCTTTGCTCTGCTCCTTTTCTCTGGCCAATTACTTGTTCTCCAATATGTCTCTGTGGCAGTAAGGCTGTGCCGTACTCAGGCACTGCCTTATCAGTTAGCATAGGATCCAGCTTACATGGAAATCCATGGGATTTTCACACTAACTTCTGTTGTTCTATTTAGAACAGTCATTATTAAGTCATTATGATCTACTCGAAACTTAATTTTGTTTTGAACCATGAAAGATTGCAGGTGGTATTTAACATATAGGGCCTAAAAATTATCCTGTGTGAGGATATAAAAAATCCTTGCCTAAGCTGGGCTTGGGCTTTCATAAGCTGAAGGGCCGGCGTGTGTACGGGCAGGTGCTCGGGCAAGGGGCTGTGTGTCTGTGGCGACAGGACGGGCTGCGGCGGGGCTGCAGCAAAGGCCTCAGCGGGCAGGCTGTCACGTACGAGTTCTAAACCAAACCCATTGATCCAGCTCGTGAGCGTCATTCTGGTATGTTCTTTTTATTTATTTTATTTTATTTTTATAGAACAGCCTCTGATAGGCACTGAAGTGAATAATTCTATATTTAGCAATTATTTATGAACTGCAGCTCTCATAAACACAGCAGATGCATTTCCTGGATGGCAGCCATTAGTGCATCTGGGGACTTATTTACTAGTTGCTCAAAATAGTGGATGGAAGGAAAAAAAGAAAAGATGCTCCCACCACTTCCTAATTTTCACTCAAATTCTGAGGTGCTCCACAGTATTCTTCTCTCCAGATTTCTCATCTTATAAACCTCCCTCGAGGCCTATCAAGTGTTTAGTTGCCTTAACAAACTTTGGTTCAGTCTTTACACTCAGTACTTGAAAAAGAATAATGATTCAGGATGCATTGTGGGCCCTGCTCCTAGCATCTTTAGGACAGCACTCTATTTCTTTCGTTTCTTTAAAGAAAAAGGAAAGAAAGATCATTGCAGAAGTTCTTAAAAGGCTTTTCCTATTGTGCCACATGAGCTTAAACATAAGACGGAATTTTCAGAGTTGTTGACAGGTGATCTTGTTCAGTTTGGATGGCCGGTTGGTACCATTGGAGACCTGGGCTCTCTTTGATGGGCAGCAGCTCATAGAGCCAGACCGGTAGCGGGCATCACGTTCCCTGCGTGCAGAGCCCGCCGAGAGCAGCCACGCAGCAGGCTGCTTTGGGGCCACCTTGTTGGGTGGCACTCGGTGCCTCGGCCGCCCCGCTCCCCTGCTCCCTACAACACCTGCCCCGAGCCCGTGGGGGCTCCGCTCCGCGTTGCAGGCACCGACAAACTCCAGCCCCCGTGACACTCTGCAGAAACAATAACTGGCCGGGGATGTAACTGCCCCTGGGCATCTCACCCGCACACCCGGGTGTTTTGCTTTTGAGGCTCAGGGATGGTGGGACGGGCAGCAGCAGCAGCAGCTTGCCTGTGCTAATTCTGAGGGCTTCAGAGCTGTTCCATCCAAGACGACATATACACTGTTTGCATATGTATATGTGCTGCGGGGAATATCTGCTTTATTTTGTTATTCTTTGCAAGTCTTATTTTTCCTGTCTCCCATTCTTCTGTTTTTAATTCTTTAATGCCTTTTCCTTTTCAGAAGGGAAATTTGAAGTTTAATGTGGTCTGAATGGATGACATGTAGATTTGAATTTTCATTACTCCAGGACTGAGAAGAGACAACATATCATTTCAGGATATTTAACGTATAACAAAGTATGTGCATCTCTAAGCTTAATATGTTTCCTCTCTTTGAAGCCTAGACCCTCAGTTTTAGTATATGGGGACTATAGGGGAAAGCAGGCTTTATGGTGAAGAGCATTTTGTTTGGTGTGTTAGAATTTCAAGCATGACTGTGGGTGGAAATAGGGTTGAATCTCTCCAACTTCCCCAAGAGGCAGTGCCAGTGACGGGATCTGCAATATTCTCTTCAGTCTGGAGAACATACCTGCTATTTTATGAAAGAGCAAATGCCGTTTGAAAGGATCATTTCTTTTAGCAGTACATAATCAGATTCCCTCTACACACCAGCAATGTTTTATATAGGAAAACACTTGAACACACACAATAAAAGACTCACCGAGCCAGAAACCCATAGAAAAACATTCTATGGGTTTATAAGAACATCCTTATCTTGCCTAGTA
>JAVCKT010014375.1:3434-13688 GCA_032273925.1 Rhynchotus rufescens
TCTCCTCAATGACCCACCAATCCAGATGCACCATGTCAGGAAAAATATGCAGAATAGTTGAGTTTAAAATAGAAAGAGTTTAGGGCAAGACAGTTCATTTGCCTAATATAAGGATATTCGTCAGAGCTGCTCCCTAGGCTATGGCCTTGGGCAGAGGTTGGGAACGGGCAGCAAAGAGCAGGAACCTCTTTCCCAGCTGGGAGTAGATGGGGGCATCCGTCCCGGCCCACAACAGACTGCTGAGGAAGCAACCTATGGAACAGAGATATGAGAAACACCCCATATATTTCCCTTTGTATCCGCTCAATTGCCGGAGCTGACTGCCAATTTAAGCATCAGCGGTGTTAACCCGTTTCACCAAACATGCTAGAGAACTCTTCACAACTTTACAGTAATAACCCTTATATTCTCACATCCCTGGGAGCCAGGACCTCCCTCTGCGCCTACAAAAAGCCTCTGAATCACCTTATCTGCCAGGGGTATGCATTTATCCCAATACAGCTCCCAGCAAGAGGCTATTCTATCAGTAAATTTGATATACATTCCCATTCAAAAATTGCTAGGTGGCCATCAAAGCACACCTGTGCAACACTGCAGAAGAATTTCATATGAACTAATTCTACCCCTCTCACTTATTTCAGGACCACTCCAGGCTTAGATAAACTTGCAGGCTGACAAATAACAAGCCAATGGGGCACATCTGTATCTGGAACATTAGCAGAGACTCAGATGAGCTTTGTGTCCCAGCTAGAGTAGACCTGGCATGGGGATAAAGCCCAGGAGGTCCCTAAATGCCTCCCTCATACACAGCAAAATGAAACAAGAAATCCTGAAGGAAAATACAGTGCTAGTATCTTCCTTTTCCATTTATATTTCTATTTGCATCCATGTGTACAAGTTAATGAAAGAAAAATTGACTTTTGTTTTCTGAGTCATCCCAAAATGTGTCAGAGCTCTCCAATTAAAATTACAGTATCTACCTGAGGAAATTGAGGGAATCTATCATGTGGAAAACCATATTGCTCATGGAAATTGGTTAGCCAGTCAGAAGCCTGAATAGGAGGAATTTTGTTACAAGCATCCAATTAAATAATCATTTTACATTACATTTTAAAGATTATGTTCCTAAGCATTACCACAGGGAACAACCAGATTAAAAAAAAAGTGATCATATTTATCTAAAATGTAAACATGCATGAATGAATTAAAAAAAAAGCCAATTGTGGTAGATACAGAATATGCAAGTCATTAGTAGAGTTGTTTTTTGGATCATTTACCCAAATAATGGCACCTGGATGAAATGGTGCAAGAATTAAAAGCAGGAGCCAAACTTGGACACCAAGAGGGAATGTGTGGATCGTGGCAACTAATGCCAGGGCTTTGGCAGCCCTGACCTTGCACCTCCAGGTCCATGGATCTGGGCTCGTTCCTCTTAGCCCTACAGCTATCAAGCAATTAAATAAAATGCTGGTAAACAAGGAGATCTGCAGAAGGAAGATGCAGATCCTTCCAAGATCTACTCATCTTTTCTGCTGGGCCTAACCCAACAAATGTCATGGCATGGTACTCAATGCTTGTTCTTCAGAGCTTTCCAAAGAAAGAACAAGAAACTGGCTTCCCCAGCCTCCCAAGGGTTAATAAACTTGCAAAAAACAGTAGCAGAAAATTCACCTTAAAAAAAAAAAAAAAAGCACTATGTTAGCAGCAGTGATGCTGCAATCCAGGTTAATGGAGCCCTGCTCTGCCACGTGCTGCTGGCTAACGAAGCACAATATCCACACTTTGGAAGATCAGAACTTTGTGTTTGGAGCCTGTGCGCAAATTTTAGCCTTTTGTGAGCGAAATCTGCCCGTTGGGGTAAATATTCCACCGCTCTGCAGCAAAGTCCACGTTATGCGACACGTCGAGCTGTGCCAGCCAAATGCCTCTCTCCTGGTGTCTTGAGAAAAACAATCACTATGGCCACAAATACAGTGGAAAAAAAGAAAAACAGGGCCAGGCTTGGGTGGATGTTAGTAAAAAAAGCAGCCCAGCTGCACATAAATGCTTAATTAATATTAAAAATAGTGATGGCAATAAGGGATGAGCCAACTTCTGGTCGCCGTGCAGAAGGTGAGGGCCATGGGCAGCACCTCGCGTCTCCACCCGAACCGGGCACGTGGGGGGCTGGCTGCACCTCGCCCCATGCCAGGCGTCCAGAGTCAAGGAAAACAAATATAAGTGTTAAAAAAGAAGTAAGCAATAAAAATAAACATTAATTAAAAATACAAAAAAAAAAAAAAATAAATAAAAAAATAAAAAAAAAAACAAACTGAACTAAAAAAAAAAAGTATGAAGAAGCTTTAGACAAAAGATCTCCCTGAAATGCAGCACTGACGCTGTAGTAATCACGAACAAGGAGGGAGAAGCGTAACCACGCGGCGGGAGCCCCGGCTCCAGCCGCCTCTCCGCTCCGCTCGGCTCGGCCCGGCCGCCTCCTTCCCCGCCGCCCCGTCCCCACGCCGTGCCCTGCAGGCCGCCCCACCTTCATGCGCAGCAGGTTCTTGGAGAGCTTGGCCTTCACCTCGGCGGCCATGGCGGCCGCTGCGCCCCGCAGGCCGCGGCCGATCCCCGCCCTCGCGTAGCGCCGCCGCCGCGGGAGGAGGCGGGAGCGAGGGGAGGGCGCCGCGGCTGCGCCCTGCCCGCGCGGGGCGGCCCCGACACAGGCCCGAGCCCCGCAGCAGCCCCGGAGATTCAGTTTTTTTAAAAAAAATAAGAGCCAAGATTTGTTTTAGCGGGGGAAATTGCAACCTGGGCCCTCTGGTTAAAACTGCGAAACGCCTGAATTGGAAATTATTATTAAAAAAGCGCCCAGCAGCTTAATTGGCCCCAAATCGCGGCCGTTGGTGTCGGGTAGTTTGGGATCCTCGTGTGGGATTTGCAGCTGACTCCCCCAGCACAAGCAGGTGCTGCAGTTCCCATATATTCATCCTGAAAAATCAGGTAAAAGGCCTGGAAAATAAACGATCCCCTATATGCGGAATGTAGGTCAGAGCGAGCTTGAGAAACACGTGTAAAGATTAATGTGTTAACGGTCTGAAAAAAAATTAAAATCCACGTGTAATGAAGGGCAAAACCTTCAGGGAAAGGAGAAGAGGGAATTGCCAATATTCAGGCATCTTTATTACGCAGTTAAGCTCCGTAGGTTAAAATGATTGAAACACAGAGCCACGTCCGCTTTTAGGACAGCGATAAAATTGCATTTAGGCATTCTCATATATGCGGATCACCCTCATTTCCTAGGGCCTGAAAATGAGCAGAAAGTGCTTAATATTTCTGAAATTACAGGCCCCGTCAGCAAGTCTCACCATGAGCGGGGCACACGTCTCCCACTCCATTTCACCTCCTTGGGTTTAGACACTTCTTTTTTCACTTTATCATTATCAGCTCTTTCCTGCAAAAGAAAGCTGGGCAGTTCTTCTCAGTTTTACAAATACACATCAAAGAATGAATGTTTTTTTGCCATAGCAAATGGCTAAAATAAGCCAAGTGCCGTTAATTTCCAGTGTTTTCCACATTTCCAGTGTTAAACGGGAGCACCAGTGCCTTCCTGTGAGGGGGCCGGAGAGGGGGATTTTGAGCTTCTCTAAATACCAGAGCTATTTCCAGTGTTCTCACTTTGTCCCATATTTCTAGCTCTGAATCCATGGCTGCATCCCGGGATGCGACGGGGTCTTAGTGCAGGACCACAGCCTGACACCCTGCCTGGGGGTCTCCAAACCTGACGGGAGCAGAACGCAGCAGTAAATGTAGTAGAGGCTCTGTAAGGTTTATTTAGAGAAGTGGAGATAGTAAACGGGCTGCCACGCGGTTTGATGTATTTCAGCCATAAAAAAGTCGGACGGAAATTTTTGGATTACATCTCCCATCGCTCCAAGTGGATGGGGAGGTTATAGATAACAGTCAGCTGTCTCACGGACCGGATTATACTGTCTGGTAAATCTGAAGACATGCCACTGATGAGAGCAGAAATCTTTATGAGTTACGGGTGGTGGTGGTGGGTAGGTAAGAGTAGACTCTAGCCTGGAAAATATTGCTGCTTCTGGGATGGAGGCAAGTTGGGAAGGATGCTCTGTCGAGAGAAGACGCTGGGGTCATCTGCAATAACAGACAGACACTTCTCACAGCCCTCAGAGCCGTGTGGCAACTCTGCTCCTAGCTAGAAAATTTGGGGTTTTTCTGAAACAAAAATACTCAGGAAAGTAGCTCAGGGAAAGATGCTTCTTCACATCAAAGACTGCACAGTAAACAAGCAGATAAAAGATTTTCTTTCCTAGGAAATGTAGTCCCATCTCCCTCCCAGTAATTTCAAAAGTCAAATCAAAGTTGTGGCTAACATTATTTAAGGCTATCTTACTTTAATTATTAAATAATTTATTTAAACAGTTATCTTACTTTAAACAACACAAGTTACAGGTGTGTGCTAGTTTTGTACCAATGGGCTCTAATCTGAGGTAACTTGCTTATTACTTTTTCTGTAGCCTTTCATTTCTTCATATTCTTGCATTACTGTGATTCTAGCACAAACCAGATCTCAAACCCTGCATCAGCCACCAGATGACTAGATGTCTTATTAACAGTCTTTGAATATGAAGCCTCATTTTATGCTTCTCAAAATACCTGAAGCCTTTTATTCCCCCATAGGGATCAAAATCCTTATAGCATGACAGGTGAGTCATTCATTCAGGTCAAATTCCTCCACTGTTTTTTATATGAGGCTATTACGTTTTTGAGCAAAAGCAAAGGAGAAGAGGAGCTCCTGGAGGTTTGCAAACCTGGAAGCATCATGCAAGGCAATTTTGGCCAAATCCATTAGAATGGAATCAGAAATGCAGAGTTTTGTACCCTGTGTTCTGTGCAGAAATAACCTGAAATTCTCCAAGTGGTGGAGACCCACGTTTCAAGTGCAGGAATGTTTATTTCTCTATATTCTCTCCCATTCTCTCCCATTAACTTTTGTACCACTATTACATACAGCGTATTGGCAGCTCTGAAGGTCCTGGGTGAGTGGAGATTTGTTCTAAAATTCGTGGGCCATTCATTTATCCAGGTGTCACCTGCCTGCCCATGTGCGTTGCCTGCAGAGGATATGGGCTCAGCCTTAGAGAGACACGTCAGCTCGGAGCGTACTGACTCATCCACCTAGCTTTTGAAGTCCCCTTCTTAAAATTTGGTACCAGTTCAGGTTACAGCATTGACACACAGAGAATATTTTTAATCCTCGGTAAACCCCAAGATCTCCCTTTCTTGGAGAACTCCATACAAAGCCTGAAGCAGAAGCTGAGCTCACATAATTTGGGTTGCTCCATGTTGCTCATATTTTCCTCTTAACAGCCTTCTACAGTGTCACAAATTACGCAGTGTGAAAAGGCATGACTTAAAACTGTGTTTACAGCAAAAGAGAGTTACAAGCCCTCCAGAATAAGAAATATTTTTATCTGAAGAAAGTGCGTGTTGTCAGTTTGGGAGAAGACAATTCATTTTAAGGGCTTGTGGCTATCCTGATGGCAGGGTGACCTTTATGGGGATAAATATAGTAATTCCTATTTGATTACCAAAAGCAGAAGTTTCACAGTGGTAGCTCCCTGTCTTCTACCATCACTTAAAGTGGACTGGATAACGGATACAAGTCTGTTATTCCCTAGGCAAGCCTAAAAATTTGGTCCTGTGTTGCAGTGATTTGATATATCTCTATGCTAGGAGTCAGAGCACAGAGAATGCCTAAAGAACAGCTAAGCAGGTTCTCTTGGCTTCCTTTTCAAAATTAAGAGGCTCTTAATTTTTTGGATTTGATGAAATCACAATTAAAAGAGAATAAGAAGATATCCCCTTGCATTTGTTAACCATAAAAATGCAATGCAGCAGGGCTGGCAGTAGTTTGTTATTTCCCAGGTCAATAAATGACTCCCCTGACTTTAATACACATTGATGCTGCAGGCTTGTTCTACAGTGATTGAACCTTTTTATAGTTTCAACCAGTCACATTTCATGAAAGGTTGAAGGTCTTTTTTGATTTTTTTTTTCTTCTTTTTTCAGAAGGGTTGGCTCTGATTGATTAAATTGTCATTTTTTGTTAGTTGCTGAATTATAACTTGGCATTTTTAACTGTGTGATTTGTTTAAAGAGACAGCTTTTTGATACAGCAAGCCAGCTGAGAATTTTTAAGCAGTAAAAGGAAATTTTACTCACTTTGTTCTCAGCCTTTCATCACTGCCTAAGAAAAAAAATGCTCCTGAAAACAATATACAGGCTATGATAATAAAAGGAAGGTACACAGATTCAAAGTCACTTCTTTATTTCATCACAGACTTGATCTGTCTTGCATTATATTGCTTCTGATTAGTGTTTGGACACCTCCTGGTTGTTAGCACGTTTATCCTTCCATAGGGAAGGGTATCTATATTTATGGGTGTCTATATTTAAGAGATAGTTACTAAGATATAGAGAGTTTTTTGTCAAATTGCTTCCCCAAGGCAGTGCCCTGTGCATGATAATGCACGGGAGTGACCTTGGGTGTCCCGAACCCAGAGCTGCCTTTCCAACCATGAGACCTCCTGCCCGCTGTACAAGTAGCTCAGCAAAGCTTGCATAAAGTAAAGCCATGTATCCCCGAGGGAATTAGAGACATAAATCAGTGCTCACCAAGGCAATATTAAGGGTAAATGACAGAACCATGCTTTGGACTGCCCGATTTAGCCCATAGTAAGCACAGTGGATTCCTTTGCACCAGAGTGATGAGCTCTTAATACTCCTCCTGATGTTGTAGGTCAAACAACATCGGGTTTTTACCACCACCTGGACTGACCCAGTTCTTGACAGAAGAGACAGAAACCTGCTAATTCTTTTGGTACGGAGGAAATTGCACCCACGTGATGCATTCACTTACTTTGCTGCTGCAGTTCTTCCGTCTGAAGAGCTGCTTGGTTTCAAAACCTTATTTTTCTCTTTCCTTCTCTTCCCCAGTTTAAGCCAGCATTGCAGACAGTAAAGCTGAGGTTAAATGACTGCGGTTGACATGGAAAACGTGCTCAGGGTGAGGCTCATGTAAAAGCCGTGTGTGCAGGACCTCTTTGAAGAGAGCAGAACTGTCACGTAGCCCATAGCTGCATGTCTGCTGCTTGCGACTGGCTTGCAGAGGGAATGAAATAACCTAATGAGCAGGAAAAGGGAGATCTGAGGATTTTTCCACTGCAGTGTCACCCTGGTTGGACCCTGAAACAGTAATTAGCAGGGGAAATCTCATGGTATTGGTGAATTCTCTGGTGAATGCATCTGCTTGAACCCTTTCACCTCTTTGGCCATTACAAGTTCTGCTCTGAAACACAGGTTTCAGCTCAGTTTCAGTAGTGAATTATATCCCTTGCCTCCCAATTTAATGGCACCATTCTGCAACTTACTCATTCCTTCCATTCTTTTTGCCTGTTTCTCTATTTTTCTATATCATTCATTTCCAAACCTCTATATATACTAAAAAACAGCAAAGGAAGAGGGTGAATGGCAAAATTAAAAGTTAGGCTTCTTACCCGCTGGGATTTCCTGAAGGTCTTTCACCAAGAAGACAGAGGCAACCAGGATGGAAAACTGGGTGTGCTTTCCTGCAGTCCTGATGATCCTGATAACCTTCAATCAGTGCCTACGCAGAAGCAAAAATGGGTCAGGAAGATGGAAATCTTGGGTTTCTAACACTCTTGCTTCTAGACAGGTGAAGATTTCACAGGGAGATGATGAGACACGAGCAAACTTTTAATAACGACAGCAGAAAGTACATATTCTTCTGCAATTATTAGTAAACACACAATGTTATGGATTTTTTAGAGGCGTTAAGTCATTTTCATTTCAAAATCATCTTGAGGCCATATTATCTAGTAGGAAATAAGCTGTAACACGAAAAATCATAAAACATTCATTAAAGCTGAAATGATTTATATTGTAACGTTATGAGGTAGCACACAACCTCAGTACAGTTTCTCAACGAATGTTTTCCTAATTTGCATAAGTAATTGACCTCTCATTAGGAACTCATTAGAAAAATTGAGGTGTTGTGACAAATGCAAACCCACTGCGACAGAAACTCTGCATGTGAATAAATTATTGAAAACTCTAATGGATTCAAAATGAAGGGCCACAAGAACCTTGCTTTCTGTGACTGAAAATAAAGAAAATATTTAATTTGCATCCCCAAGTGAAGCACTTTTCTGTGAACATTTTCAGATGCACAATCAATAACCCTTAAACCCCTACTTTGACTCTTGACTGTGATGCCTGATTTTTGCGCAAGTTGAACATTCACATATTCTAAGTAATTGCATAGAAGAAATTAGCCAAGTAATTTAGATATCTATGTTAGACTCTGCTAAGGCTGCAGACACCAAAGTTGGAAAGTCTGAGTACAAATTTTGTCACATGGACTAAGTAAATGGCTCAATTTTTGAAAGAACTGGCTTGCAATTCTCATTGATGCCACTCTAAATTTTTCCCTGAATTTGCCTGCTTTAGTATTCTTTTTCATACAATGGGGTACACCCTTTCAGAACACCTCTGAGGAAGGCAATGGGCCATCGCCTAGCACTGTTTTTATACAGGTGAATATCTGTTTTGCTTTGACAGCTAAGCTATAGAAAAAGCACAGAGATGATGGTGAAGAATTTCCTGTTACGGGAGAAAAATGGATTTTAAAAGCTTGCTCAAAAAAAAAATCAAACTACTTAGCTTTCCTTGATGTTCAAAAAGAGTATATTGACAAGGAGAGAGATGATAAGTAAACAGCGACATTGCTGTTCACAGGCTAGCACGCTGTGCCACGGGGCTCTGCTAAGTGACCAGTTTTGTGACATTGGTTCCCGTGTCTTCTTTTTCTGACAGTGCAGATTGTTGCGATTGGAAGCCCTGATAGTTGGTTTCAGTCCAAATTCAGAGTAAAAGCTGCTCCGTAATGGCATATGGCACCGGAGAGCACCACTTACACCAAGTCCTAATAATCCCAGACAACCCTTAAATGGGGGCAAACGTTGCAGAAATGTTTGTTATCAAGTGTCTCTGCATGGTGCTTCACTCTGCATCAGAGCCCACGCGGCTGCCGTGCCCCCACTCAGTACTATGAGGATGACTCACGGGCAGGATCACTTCAGGATTTAGGAATACATTTGGATTTCAGCCAGCTCTGGAAAACAGGCATGCTTCCTCTGCTGCCCACGCACATGCTCAATATATTTCTGATTTGAATCAGTAATACTAAATTTGAATCAGTAATACTAAAAGCCTGAAGTTGAAGGAAGAATGAAGTGCACTCACAACTGTGTTCCTTGGCAAGGTTATTTTTGATCATTTGCTCAGTCATTTCATGAAAATAAAATACCTGATACATTGCAAGGTGTGAATAACACCTCAAAAAGAAATCCTCTTTACGGTTGACTTCAAAGAAGTCATAGAGTTAAGCATAAATAAAAAAAGAAGAGCTAAAGTAATTAAAACCACTCCCCCCTACCGCTGAAAAAAGGGAAGAAAAAAGCTCACCAACAATAAATAGGTATTTTTGTAAGATTTGGGGAATTCAGGAGCTAGCAAAAGCACTGTAAATAACACCAACAAAAGAAAATGCATATGCTTTTGTTGAAGCGTGATTTTCATTGTTCCATGCATAATGGTTTAACATCATCACCTTAATCCCTGCTTGCCTTTTCATTGAAAAATGACCCTGCCAATTTGATGCAGGGGTAGACGATTGAAAAGTGGAACATTTTGTCCAATAGGGAAGAGCTGACAAAGACAGAATGAATAATGCTTAATTGGATAAATCTGACTTGACTGTGAATTCCAAATGAAATTAAACATATTGCAGTAAGATTTATAGGGTTGCTTTTCTCCCTTTGCCTGTGTTTGCTGGGCTTTGCTTGGGTCATCAATATTTCAGTTTAGCAGCGGCATTTTTTTTTTTCTTCACTAGAACCCAAAGGCTAAATATTATTAGGCATTTGGTGATACCAGCATAAACAGCAGCTCTCAGTTGCTTGGAGCCCAGTGAGGGATGTTTCTATCAGCAATCCCTGCTATGGCACATAACAGGGATTTGCTCTTCCATCTCGCTGCTGTGAAGTGGAATTGAGGAAAACAGGATATTCCTGTTGCGTGTAGCTCCTGGGAGACGCCTGTGACTCAGAGCAACCCTGCAGTGTGGACAGCCACAATCACGATATCAACAGGTTTGAAGACAGTGCC
>JAVCKT010014375.1:13698-30302 GCA_032273925.1 Rhynchotus rufescens
ATGGTGGCTTTCTGTGTCTTAACTCATCTCCACGACTTTCTTCAGCTGTCCTGGCTATAGGGAAGGAGCAGACTAACGTTGGATATAGGCAATGCCATCCCTTGCCTCTCCAGCTGCTCCTATAGTTCTGCCCTTCTGCCAATGCCACCAGGTTCCTGGGACACTGTGATTTCCATTAAGGATGGGATTTGTGCATGAGGACTCTGTGGGGAAATTCTTTGTGAAAGTCATTTTCTTAGAATTTCCAGTAGCCACTATTAAAAGTCTAAACTTTTATCTGTGTTATTCCTTCTCCCTTTTCTCCCTCTCTCCTTCTGTGTTATTCCTTCTCTACTTTATAAACAAACGCGACACTTTATTCTACAAAGTGATTTCTTTCTGAGTTATAGAACCACAGAAAAGGCATATAAAAACTGCAGAGCTTATTATTTTTTGGATTCTTGAAACTTAAAATTGATTTAAACCAAGTTCAGCAGGCAGTATTTCCTCCCTGTCTTAGAAACTGTGTCCTCAGTTTCAGACTAGAGCAAATTTTTATGGGCATGTAATAATTATAAGCCCTTGAGAAACAGATTTTGTATTGGGGACACAGGCACAAAGCTTCACTGTAGTTATTCTAAGGAACATTGATGCAAAGAGACTGAAAATCCTTTTTCCCAAGGAGAAGGTTATTAAAATACTGCAGCAGTTTTAATGACATTTCTTGTGACATTAAAATTATTTCATTTGGAATGGCAGAGCATCTCTGCTTCTGCATTTTTGGAGGTCCAAAGGGAAAACAGTGCTGCAGCCTCCAAACTATGAGCAATGGCTGAGGGAAGCAATCCAGAGCAATGAATCTGGGTTGGTACTGCTGTCCTCTCATGATGCGAGATACAAATTTATCTGTTTAATTACAGCAGCAGATAATAATTATCACTGTGAAGGCAAAAGAAATGTTTGGAAATACCATACAGGTTTTGCAAATGATCTGGGTTCAGCTTTCCCTCCTAAATTGATGAATAATAGCAGAAATGTCAACGATAACTAAACTCAAAAGGAGGAGACTTGGCTCACATCAGATGCATTTGGTAGCTTAGATGCTTACTCAATTCTGTTGAGATACTGAATTGATTTTCTTGCAGTATTTCAAGCACTACCCATTTCTGATTGGACTGATCTTCATACTATTTATCTAATGCCATTTGTACACAGGAATTCAAAATAAATGATGCCAAAGTGCTTGGCCCAAATATATCACCCTGTGAGAGATAAAAGTCCTGTTCACTCAATCAACCTCACATTACACTGTGCAACTCTACCGTCTTTCAGATATGAAAATACAAAGATGGATAAATAGCTTTGTTCTGATTAGAGAAGTTCACAGCTTGAAGTTCAATCTCTCAAAAAGAGATTCCTCTAGGAAATGAGGAATTGCTTGTATTACATCATTACTTCCTCCACCTCCCTTTTCATTTTTCTAAATTTTTTTTACAGTGTGTTTTGGCATTTATTTAACAAGACAATGAAATAGGAAGGGGGTTGTGATGGAAAAACCTACCTTTCTCAGACTTTTGGGAAGCCAGAAGATAGAGAGCTGCTTGAGATGAGCACAGTGGTGAGGCTAGGGAAATTTTCCAAAGTTTTTCAAAATCTCTGTGGAATTTTTGGGCCATGTTTTTGGGGAAAAACGCTTTGGGGATCCCTTTCTCCGAGCCAGTTACTCAGGCAAGCACAGCTAATGCAGTCATCTTGGACTGGATCCTGCTGCTTCTGAAGTCCATGGCAAAGCTCCTCCTGGCTTCAGAGCAGGCAGCATTTGTCCCTTTGTGAGCTGATCGTATTTGTATTCAATACCCTGCAACTTAAAGTGAGGATTAGCTGAATTAAACTCTCTTAATTTGTATATCTCAGACTGCCAAGCGGCAATTAACTTTTGTGCTTTCGAATTAACAGAGAAAATTATTAACCATCCTTTCCCCCATGCAATTATCATTTTACACTTCTGGAAAATTTTGCCTAAATATGAAAAATAGCCCACACCTCTGTGAGCCTATCCCTCTTAATATCCTTTAGTTACTAAAGCAGGAAACAATTTTTCACCCCATTGCCTTCCTATGCAACGCCTACGGCCGGGCCATGCACCTTGCCCATTTGCTCCAGGGTCGCACAGGACACTTGAGAAGTTTGCTCAATAACAACCCCCATGCGTGTGTGACCCACGGGAGATATCACAACCAGCTGCTTAATTTGTGCTGCTTTCAGCCGCTTAAAGCACAAGCTTAAAATTCCCTCTTTTCCCCTCCTTGCAAAGTTGGTCCCCGGCACTCCGCAGCTTGGAGAGCGCTGGCTCTTCTCACTTCCTCCCTCTTAAAACTTGACTTTCTTGGGAAAAGGAGCCTCTTAGGCCACTTGTTTCGGGAGGGGAAGGCGAGGAGTATATATAAAAGAACAGATAGCTTTTGATTTCTGCATTGCGCTTTTATAATAAATACATTTGTAACAACCTAATGAAAATTTTGAACAAAAAGTTCTTTTCCGGAAGAGTAATCTTTAACTGGTATGAAATGCCTCACTGGGGTTTTGTCAGGTTTTAATTTCATTCTGAATAAATAATGTAAGACACCAGGCTGGGGAAGATAAAGGTGAATTTCATCTACTTCCAGCTTGCCATAATGGAAATAATAACTGCTTTAGCCAAAAACAAGTTTCCAATTAGTTTCTCTAAAATAATATTATCCTCTTTTTTATAGATACTGTAGCTCATTTTGGAACCTAATTTTGATAATATATAAACATTTCTATTCCCTCTGAAAGAATGACAATTACAGGCTTTGGCTGTACATGTTTGGGAGCATATCTGTACTGAGAAGCAGGCTTTGCTTCTCTTTCACTGAATCTTAAACAATAAAAGTAGAAAATCAATTTAAAATCTTCTTTATGAGCAAGATATCTTTGCTGGTAGACCTTCTGTTAAGTGGCCAGATAATAATCATTTGACAGGCGTGCCATTTTGAAATTCATTTCTTCTGGAAAGAGATTGTTGGGTCATTCTTTCTATTTTTTTTTTAATGAAAAGTTATGTGCTTTATTGGGGAGAGGATGATGACGCAGGAAAAGTGAGATAGTGCTGTCTGCAACTCAAAGTGGCTGCCATACATTATTCAGAAACTAATACTAAATCAGAAGAAAATTCAGAAGAAAATTCGGCTCGGAATGCAAAACTCCGGATTAGATTAATGAGTTTGAAAGCGTTCTTTGCTGGGACATAACTGTTCTCTTTGGTACCTCTGGAAGATCTTTTCACTTACCATGGGCATTAGCTATTTAAATTAGCATCACTTAGCACTGTTCTAACTGCATTAGCAGTTCGGATGAGAGTAAAGTCAATGTGGTGTTTCTTGCTCACTTGCAAGTTAATAACAACAATAATGATTGCAATATCACATGCATAGCTTGAATGCTGACTGTATAAAAGAGGGTCAACATGTGGCCCTGCCTTTACTCAGGTTACTTTGCCCATTTCTACCTAAAGAAGAAAGACTATGGGATAACATCACATAAAATTTCAAAGACTCAAAGGAGAATGGTAGTATGACATCAGATGCATTAATCCTCCCCAAATTTGGTGTTAAACTGAATTTAATCACATATAACCTTCTCCATATGTGTGTGTGCGCGCACACATGCAAGGCTACTATGGAACAGATCTTCTGATAAACATGATTTTCTAAAATGAAATCGTCTATAATTTGCCTCATCTGTAATTAAGGAGCTACATTTGGAGAATAATGAAAAATTATCTCATGATGAAAGAATGGCCAAATAACAGGTATGTATTTTTTATGATGTGCCCGTTACACTTCAGACCCTACAGTTTGCTCCAGTGCCTTAGACGTGAGGACACCTACTGCAATCCGTTGTCCTTGCCAGCAGCCAGAATGAAATACTGCAGATGGAAGTGTAAAGATCATGCAGCAGGCATCTGTAAAATAATTCACCCTTCACATTAGGTCTCAGTGTCCTTCCCCATTTTTCTATGAGTAAATGCTTACAACAGGTAATCCTCAGGCTTGCAGCATGACACGTGGCGAACGAGAAACTCATTCCACTTTTGTAATGTGATAAAAAGTTTCAAGCAGAAACCGCCACCAAAAATCAGGTTGTCAGTGGTCAGACTGGCATTTGCTGTAAGGCTGTTCAAACGACTGAAATAACACCCTGGCAAATGCTGGGTGCTCCTTGCAGCTCTATCTCTCCCTAAAAAAAAAAAAAAAGAAAAAAAGCCACCAAGCAAATCATAGCAAATAATTAAACCAACCGAGGTAGCTTTTTATTAAAAGAAAGGGTTACAAAATGATAGCAAAGCTGGCCAAAGCGGGGAAGCCGTAATTGCTCTTTGCATGTGTTACACGCAAAGTCCAACGGGTCGCAGGGAACAAGACACACATTTGCATTTCTTTCATCCGCTGCTCTAAAAGGGAGAGCGATTTCTTGCTCGGTTCACAGAAGTGCAGTTTCACCCAAATGAAATTGCTGCACCAATGTGATCAACATTAGCATGGTAATTTTGGAAGTGCTCAGTGTTGCACAGTAGCCTCTGCTTCTATTGTGTAAGTGCTTGCCAAACCTCCTCTGATGCCCAATCATTTACAGCTAAGCCAGAATTTACCCTTATTGGAGCTGCTCTTATTAATACTACCTGAGTAAGTGGCTATTATAGGTAATTACAGTGAGCAAAGCAGATGTTAAGTGATGTAGGAAGGGATGCACAGAAGGCCTTTGCCACCTACTCACCCCTTTAACCATGGAACCAAGCTTCTTCCCAAGAAATCCCACGGCATCAAATTCCACACCAGCCGAAATTGTCTTTCCAGAGGCACTGAACGGTCGCTGTGGTACATTAGCAACTCTCACCTTGCCCTGCAGCAGAAAAAAGCATTTTTCAATGGAACACAAAGTAAAATCATTTACACGAGAACTGAAATATGAAGCTTATATTCTGTGAAAACCACCTAATGAAACTATGCATTAAATAGATTCCGGGAAATGTGCAGCCCAATAAATAAAACTAACAAGTCTACCTGTGCAAGGAGAAAACAACTCAGTGACAGAAGAGAAAAATAAAGGCAGGAAAAGGAAGCTTAATCACACATCTGCCAAGGATCTTCCCCACTTTGGGTGGGGAAGGGGCCTGCTGTGTTATCAGGCTTGCAAGCAGAATCATTGGCTGGGAAACAATAAAGCCTGGCCTTGGTGAAACGGAAACCCGGCATAAACAGACCCAGTCAAAAATAATGAAATGAAGTTTAAAAAGGCTTTCTTACATTCTAGGTTCAGCAGCTGAATTTACATTCGGCAAAAAAAGCAGCTGTGGAGGTAGAAACTATGAGAACACTGAGAGACTGGAGTGCAGAACCAAAGGCAACCCAGGGGAGGAATATGAAATTTGGAGTTTCAAGGTAGTCCTTCAGGACTTGCAGTTTCTCTCAGTCCTTTCCATGCAGAAAGAAAAGAGTTAATAAATGTTGTTAGCGCCAGGGGAATCATTCACAAGGGATCTCTGGAAGAGTTATCTTCATATTTAGAAGTATTTTCTCATTATGGGTAATGGGATGATGAACTGAGAAATGATCTCAACCACTTATGATTCTAAAAGCCCCTAGTCTGAATAATCTATGCTGATTTAGAGATAATAGCACCAAAGACATAACTCATTTAGCACAATGTCCATTTACTTGGAAGACTTTTCCTTTCCTACACCTATTTTTATAGACACTTAGAGAAGTTGATAATGGTATAAAAAGAATAACATAATCAAAAAATGACAAGTACGCAGCGAGAACCACTTTGTCCAGGATGGTACTACAGACATACAAAATCTTTTCCTAATGAAATGCAATACAAATTCAGAAGGAGAAAAAAAATAAGAAGCAGCACTCTCATTCTGCACTCATTAAAGTAAAAGAAACTGACAGAAAGGATGGTTTTGTGCCTTAGGGGAGGACAGTTGCTCACTGCCTGTGCAAACTGGGGTTTCTGTTTGCTAAGGAAGCACTGCTGAGCCCTCATTTCCCTGCCGCACTGGAGAGGCAGAGGCCATCCGTCCCCATGGATCTCTGTAGGGTTGAGCAGACCCTCAACGTGGTCTCCCTGCTCTCCTGCAACGTCAACACCAGCACTGACTGTCCCTGTGTGCCTGGAATCAGGGCCAACACTTTCCTCTCTCCATCCTGCTTCCAAGTCCTCATGACTCCAACATCTTCTTTTCAAAGAAAATGCTTTCCCATGCACAGGATGACAAATGTTAGGTTGATTTGGTGTTTACACATTCCTATGTTTCCTTGGGGTATCCTCTTCAAAAGGCGCTGCTGAGCTCTTTCAAATGCTAACCAGATTATCATAAATCACCTGTCAGTTTTTCCATGTCTCAGAAATTATGCTTTGCTGTGTTTCATGGATTGCAGACTTTCTTTGAGCTGACCACTGTGGAAATTACTCATGAACAACATTTTACCACTGAATATCATCTTGGGTGGTTTGGTGTCAGGCATATGGACCAAGGAGGCAACACCTGCAGTACTGCAGTAACAAGGACCAAGTGTCTGAGATAGAAAGGGAGAGCTGTTGAGAAAGGACACTGCTGATTTAGTATTGCCTCCTTACATATTTTTGGTAGAGCTGGAGAAACAGCTGAACCAATATACTGCTGGTTGCCACCAAAAAGGGACAGTCCTGTTCCCTTCTCTGCTCCGCTCCCAAATGAGCATTCCCAGTGGAAACTTCTGCTCACTTAATACCTGGAGTTCTGCATTCTTCTACTTCATTTTTTTCCCCGTCTCTTTTCTCCTGTGTTGAGACCTTCTGGAGTAAGCGACCTGTCCGATTATATAATAAACCCATGAATTATTAAGAGTATATAAAATATTGACAAACTCTTCTCTGAGCTAGAACACCTTTAAAGTATTGATTAGGAGTTCAGAAAGATGTAATTAGTTTCTGCATAGAGATAGTTAAGGTGTTACTGTTTCTCTTCTAACATTGTGAAGAATAGAGGGTATTTATACTGAATTCTATGAGAATTATTAAAATTAAGGCAATATGTTTATGAGCAACTCCAGATAATAGGAAAATAAAGCCTGGTGGGAAAGTGTTTGCATTTTCAAAGAGCTTTATCTGGCAACATGGAAAGAAATCATTTCAGGTTCGCTCTGAGGAGTCGTCTGGACGTACAGATGTGATTGACTTCTGCAGTCAGAATCTCATTCCAGTTTGGTTTTATTAGAAATCAAACCAACACAACTATATGGGTGTACATTTTGAGCCTAGAGCTTGATTGCAACCAATTTTGACTGAGGGTGCAGTCTTGGAGATGTTTAATTTCTACAGATTTTATACAAGCTCCCTGGCAAAATCACTGCAATGTTAGCTTAGATCTTATTAGACATCAAAAATTCACGCAAGGGTTCAATTTCAAGGCAAAATGACACTGGGAACTAGTTTTTATGGGTTCTGCTGCTCACACAGGGATTTATGCAGTCTTGAAGTTAGATGCTTTTATATCTCTTATGGAAATGTAATTTTATTCAGAGGAACTCATTGCACGGGCCACAGCATTCCCCGACAGAAGAGATGCAATCGGCAGCAGGGACTCATCTTGCCTAACCTAATGTGTCTTCCAGCACGTTGCTGCTGAGCCGCTTGTCTCCTCTCCCTCTGCAGAAAATTGGGAGAAGGAGCTGCTGCTAAAGTGTAATTCACCTGAGCAACTCGGGGAAGAGACGAATCACTGGAGACATTTAAAGTTAGGGAAGGTGAGTCCCATCCTCTGAGCCCTGTGCCAGCGTGGAGCTAATATAAACGTCAGGTATTAGGAGCAGCGGCTCTGCCAGGGAGGTGTCTGTCTCTAAGTGGATCCAATTCTCCTGACCCGCCTGTTCCTGCTCTCCCTGCCTTTCTCTCCACTGTTTGTAAGGAAATCACAGCATTCAATGACATGCAGCAGGTCAAACCCAAGAACTGGATGAGAACAAATATAATAGCTTCTGGGATATATTCTTTTAGCAATGCTCTCCTGGTGCTCTTTAAATACACATTACCTATTCCTTTGCAGCCTCCTTTTAGGCAGCATGGTGAGACTGGCTGTGCCAAAAACATTCCTGATTAGGTCTAGTTTGTTCTTGAGCCCCTCAGAGATGGAGATTCCCAGAGCTGCCTAAATAATCTATTCAATGCTGAGTTTTCTTTATGATTACATTTCCTAGTGTGTAACTTTTTGCAAGTAGAAACCTGAAACACAGAGAAATTAGGCTTCTGCTGAATTCCCAGAGTCTGAAGGTGGGAATGTATAACTTACCTGGATATCTGCTGATGCGCTTTGCACAATATTGTACGTGTATGGAATCAATATTGTACGTTCTGGAAGTTTCGCACTTTTTTGCAAGGGTTTCATAAACAGGGATTCTGAACTACTTGACAGATCTGTATTCTCTCCTGAAGAACACCTCAGTTAGTTCATTCCCATCACCCAAGTTTAATTGAGCGTCCTCTTTCCTGTGCTTCTCACCCCACATCAGCCCTTCCAGCTCCTTAAAGAGGCTGCCTGGCCCGCTTCTTAGCTGGATTTGACCTCTGAACCAAGTCCAGAGACCTGTTCTTAACAGAACATCTGTTCTGCATCTCTAAGTCTTTGCTTGGGACATCTTGTCAGGGTAAATTGCCATATTAGACAGCTGTAATCAACAAGCTCATGAGCTCCAGAGTTACGCGAGCAACAAGGTTCATGGTATAACCCAACAAACCATCTAGCCTTGATGTCAGCTGCTCACGACAGAAATTTAATAAAGAATTTCTCTGGATAAAATAAACCATGAAAAGCAGCTCATAAGGAATATATTTGCAGACTCCAGAACTATCTTCCACAACTCAGCAAATATATTAATTTTACCAGGGAATGGCAGGTAGGATTTCAATCTGGTTTGTAAGAATAGGGTCTTAAATATCATTCTATAGGCCAAATCCGCTCTAAATCTGTGACAACTACTGAGCAGTGGCAAAAGGCAGTACCCAGCTCTTGCTAATGTTAAGGGCAGCCTGTATTGCTGCTCTGTCAGCTGGCCGAGCAAGGCACACGATGAACATCTGCATTAGGAGCCTAAGCTGAAACTGGAGATCTATCAGCAAAGCAGATGCAGCAAATCCCTGCCAGCCATTAATAGGCTTGTCCACCTGCTTTCAATATTTTAACATTTTTCCAAACATACCTCTACACCCTTGGCTTTGATGCGGAGGTTTGAGCATCCTCACCAGGCCTGTGCAATCACCATACACCTACAAAAGAGCTTAAATTAAAACGTCTCCTAAAATAGGGCACCTAATTGAGAGTCATCATCTATAAGTGCTCCTTCACCCTGCTCCTTACCTCTCCAGCACCATGTTTTTTATTGCATCTGTTGTTGGCTGTGCATCATATGCACTTTTCTTGCTTGCTCTGGATAAAAACAACTGCTGCTTCCCTCAGCAAGTGTGAAAATCTCTTTGCAGAGCATAGAACGACAGCCATGCCCACTCTGGGTGCTTTAAAAGGTAGGGATATTTCAAGGGACTAAATTAATCCCTTGCATTTTCAGAGTGCACAGCGTGGATGTGAACGCCAAGGGCGGCAGGCGCAGCCCCGAGAAGCAGCTGTGCCCCTGCTGTGCCAGCCCACGGGCGCTGCGCGGGCTGCAAAGCCTCTGATTCGGCTGCGCGCCAGGATGCCTCGCTTGCAGGTGACGCTTGCAGGCATTACGCCCATGTCCTTATGTCCTCTGGGTCTGAGCAGGGATGTATTGCTGCTCCCAGCCTGTCCCAGTCCTCACACCAGCTCCTCTGGGAGCACTGATGGGACATGCATTGGAATTGCTGCTCCCCAGCCTCTTTACTCATTAAAAGAGAGAAAAACGACTACATGGCCAATGGCCAGGTCCCTCCTCAGGCATGTCCAGATGCCAGGGCTCTGCAGAAGACATTTTGTTTCAGAGATTTAGATTTTTTCTCCATCTTTGCTTTCTCCACCAATATTTTCTTACGGTGTATTCCCAGCTGCATAGACAGCTCCTTCCTTCAGAGTGAAGGAAACCTCTGGGCACGTGGCTAGACCAAGAAATTCCAGCTCTGCTCCTAGATAGGCCTGAGGTAATGAATCCGTTCAAAATCAATGCCCCCTATCAGCAACAAAATTGTTGTTGCAAGAAGAAAGTCACTCGCAGACACGGGTTGGATGACTCTCACTTTCCAGGCTGCTTAGCCCAGGGCTCGGACTCCAGCGAAAGGGGAATGATTTAATCCAACAGGGAGGTGCGGGCACAAAGCAAAGGTTCAGAGCAGGTTATGTTGAGAAATGAAGGCAGAACCTTCTCGGAAAGCAAGACAGAAGCCACGATCTCATGCCGACGTTCTTGCTGCCACCACCGGCTCCTCTTGACCAAGGCTGCCCTCCCAGAAGAAGGCAACCTCTCCATAGCACGCGGTCAGACACATGCGCTTCTGAGCAGCTATTGTTTGAAGGTAACAAGTAACAACATGTCTCACGGCATTTGTTTCGCAGTTTGGGTACAAATACAACAACATCTACGTGTACAGGCAGAGGATGCACAGAATGGGAGAAGCTGGTCTCCTGCAGAGCTGCACAATACACTTTATAGGACCATTAACCCTATCCCTTCCCCAGCAATCCTACAAGCAGCGACTGTTGATGGATATATAAGTTGGTACATATGCACATCAGTACTTTTGAAGGCTACATTGCACAAGTAGGCAAGCTCATGAGCTTATTTTAATTTCAGAACTGAACTCCTACTGTGTCATTTGTCCTCTGCGCCAGAAAAAAACCCATGTCCCTATTGTCAAGGGGGTGACATTTGCTACATTTAGATAAAGAATTTGGCTACGTTGCTTTCAGACTGAATACAGAAATTAATTTCTTCCTGTCTTCCCTTTCCTTGAAGATACACATATGCGTTTATCTTAATGCCATGAAGACAAAGCTCAGTTAATTGTTGTGTTCAACTTACTGTGCATTTTTTACTGATTTTTATTAGCTTGCTCACCTTGTGGAGAGTCACTGTGTTCAAATTCTTAAAAAAATCCCTCCACACTCTTCCTTCAAGGGGGATTCATCAGCACCAGTTGCCACCTGTTTCTTCCTATACATTTTTTTCTCCTTCTTTTTAAATGCTTGGCACAACTGGGCAGGGACAACTTTCCATTTCCTCCATGTGCGACACCGCTCGGTGGCAGCTGCTAAAAGAAAAGCCCCATCATAATCAGCGTGTTTTGCCTGTAGCATAAGGCATTTTGGAAACATTGAAAAGCTGAAGGGAAACAGAAGATAAGTTGGAAATCACGAGCTGAAATGTGCACTTCCATTCCAGAGATTAAATTAGAAAAATATATTATTGTGAATTTAAAACAGTATCATCAGCCAGCTTGACAGCTCATCGAGGCTCATGCTGTGCTGTTATTGAAGGGACTTGGGCTAGTGTCCAGCCGTAGGGTCCTCATGTCTCTCATATTCAAAGGCTGGTTCAAGCTTTGGGGCAGTTCAAGCTCAGTGGGGAGGAGAAGAGGTTTCAGCTGGAGCAACCTGCTGACTGCAGCACTTTGAAAACTCAATGACAGGCCGGCATTATCATTATAAAGTGCTGCTGACCCATCAGGAGCAGGGAAGAATAGGAACATAATGGAGAAAAATTTGCACAGCTGAAAAACTGAGATCAAATAAAAGAGCCCCATGGAGGATAGAACAGGTGGGCACGTGTAGAGGCAAAAAAAAATTACTGGTCATCAGGAGCACTTCAGATCTGTTCCTTAGGTAACACAGGAGAAACTGCAGGGCTTTAGACTACATTCAGGCAATCCCTAAGGAACAGCACAGAGGAAGAAAATTGGGGGGAATCTGTAATGTCTCAGCTGACGTCTCCCTGGGGCTGCTGCGGAATTAAAGCAGGGATTAAGCTGAGGCTCCCTGGGGAACGTGCTCACCCTCACAGTGGGATGGATCTCCCTATGGTGCCTCGCTCGCATTTTCATTCCTTCAGCGGCTCCATAGAAGGCAACAAATCTCAGAAAAGCTTTACAGGAAAGATAACAAAATCTCAGAAATTTTATGCAATCCATCTCTAGTGATAAAGATGATGAGTAAATATGTTTCTTGGTATTGCCTAAGGCCATTCCCTATGTTATCATTTATCATTTCCACATTTCCTTCTTCTTACCATTTTCTGTGTGTAGAGAATGGAATATGTGAGGACACCACTGTATGATCCCTCCTTTTGGAGAAATCAGGAAGTAATGGAAGAAGAATTAGTTAGGGAGATATCTTCATTTCACCATCTGTAAAATGGGAAAAGGTCTCTGTATACTGGAAGAATGAGCTGACCCACACTTAATAACGTGGAAATTAAAATATGTTAACTCAAACCTCTTTGTTTCTTGAATATGTCCCTGCAAGCAGAGCAGCACCAGCACAGGATAGGAAAATAAGAAGTTGATCCAGACCAAAGAACTGTGATCCAGGGAAGAGAAAGCTTCATGGCTTCATGGCTTTCTTGGAATGAGAAGGATGCTATTCAAGATCGTTTAACAAAGAGAATAATGAGAGGAGATGTCGGCAGGCTGTACATACGGAGTGGGGTTGTCTTCAGAAAAAATTAAAAAAAGAGGCAGGTGGCTTTGCCAAATTTTCCTGGCTTCTGTTACAGGCAGTCTCAAAATCTAGCAAGGAACTCACTGGGAAGATGCACAAAACTGAGGAGCAAAGCAGCACAAACTACACAAGTAGAGTTACTGAGTAAAGGCTATTTTGAAGATCTGAACATCAAACTACTATTGGAGATCAGAGCCTGATCAGAGAATAGCCATGGTTCAGATGTTATTTCTTTCTTCAAAAATAGCCAAAGGAAATTCTCTTCCTTTTTTAGCAATTGCAGTAGTGTGACTTTCAGAACTGACTCCGCAGTACAGAAACACGAGAGACATCGTTCCTCTCTCAGCAGGGCGGTGGAGATGATGGTACCCAAGGACGACACCCTTGGTGTGATGCTTTACAACAAAAAAAATCCCTGGAGATGGGACTCTAAGCCTGCCATTCCTTCAGTGAAGAGCCTGTGTTGACCAGCTCCATTTCCATGTATTCCTCCAGTATCAATGTAAAAGCCTAGTCTGCATTAATATATGCTGATCTGTACATGTCTCCATTATATGGTTGCATGTATCTGTAATTATTTCCTATACAAGAGAGATACAGGGACATTTCTTTTACAACCGCAGACTTGCCATCGAGATGAGCATGGTTTGAAGCATTGCAGAGCATGGTACTGAAGCATTTTCTCCGGTTAGTCATCTCCCAGATATGAACCCAAGTGATGTCTTTGGACGGGCTGATCCAAGCTGGGAGTGTTTTCATACAAGAAAGGTCTGCAATATGAAATAAAAAAGATCAAAAGAGAGGCTAGAAGTTCTGCCAACTTCATACCCCTGGCTATAACTGAAGTCTCCGGTGACCGCTGAGTGAGGTAACGCAAGGCAAATGAACACAACTGGCATTAGCTCTTAGTACACATTAGTACCATAGCTCATTAGTACTATACAAAGAGGACACCATGGTCCTTCTTTCAAGGAGCTCACATGGACTACTAAAAGCTTTCATCTAATTGCTTTTCCCTTTGGCCATTTTCTATTTCTCTAGTAGTGACTTTAATACTTGGAATTGGCTGTTTGGCTTTCCCATTCCAAATGCACTCTGGGTTCCACTCAAAATTGTGATACAATCCCCAAACCTTGAGTCTAAGCCAGGTTCTCACCTTCCCAAACTGGCAGTCTGCATGGGAAGCAGTGAACATATTTTTTGCAGTTGTGCATCCTGCATCTGACTCAGGGTGCTGCCCGAAATGTAAAGAAAGAAAAACGTTCAGGTCCTAAGGGGTGGATAAAATCTGCTAATCTAACGTAGGCTTTACTTCCTTGTTGACTACCCACTGGTGTTGAAAACGGCAGGAACCCCAGAGCTTCAAACAGGATTAGGGAGTAGGAAATAGGACATTTATTTCCACTCAGATTCTTTTTTAAGTCTCTATTCTAGCTCCACAGCAGGGTATTTGGACCTCTGGTCAAAATTCTTGGCTATACACAAACTCAGAAAATATTGCTAATCTTTAAAATCAATACTATATTTAGGAAATTGCTCACCTACCTGTGAGTTTGTGACTATTAATTTATCCATCTGCTGTTTCATGAGTCGTTAACTATGTAGGAAAAGACATTACTTTCTCTTTATCATTCTTAGACAATTTATTCCACCCTATATTCATTAATGTGCAAATTACATTATTACTATTTACTCACATCAGCTGGAAGGTTTAAGAAAAATAATGCATAATTCCTATACCTAGAATCCCAGTGCTGCTTAAAAAGTACTTGAGCTCACCTTGTTGATTATATACAAGTATACTGGGCATTGACAGGGGTAAGGCAGGCTCTCTGCTCTCAAAGGACAAGTTGTCCCACCTGTGATCAGTATCCTGAATTTCATACTGTTAAAATAGTAAGCTGAATTTTGCTTTACTTGAGAATTGGAAGGCTTGAAATAGAAATTGCAGAGATCAAACAATGGAGCTGTTGCTGTAATTTCCTAAAGCTGCTATATTTGATTTGCCTTTAACTCTGTCTTGGCAAACCTTTAATTTGAAATTTGTAGAGGCTGAGCATCACACCCTGCTAGGCCTATCAACAGATGGAAAACTACTAGAGGCAAAATGTATATTTCATGCTACATTTTTCTTCTCATCATAATACTAAACATGCACTGAAATTAATAGTAAGCTCTCGGATTGACAGATTTATTGGAGGGCGCCCTTGGAAAAGCGTGGGCGTGAGGCACAGGTGGTGGAGGTTGCTTGGCATGGTCTGCCTTTTGTTGAGGAAACGTGAAAGCTGATTGCAAACACGGGAATCAAGGCTGCCTCCCAGACAGCAGAGTTTGGAAAACGTTAAGTTGGTAGCAGGGCAAATAAGCTGTTGTCATAAGGAATCTCCCCCACTCCCTGAATTCAGATGGGAGCAGTCAGCCGCCCTTGGTGGGATGTGGAGGACCAACCATGGAGGTCAACCATGTGCCCTAGGTGCCTCTACGTGAGTAGGTCAAAGCCCATCTAGCAATGGGCTACTCGGAGCCATCCAAGCCTGGAGCGCTGTGCAGACCCTTTTCCTTAGCACTGTCACCCTTGTTTCTTAAATGAGATCCTGACTATGCTAGATTCAGCTCAAGGACTTGCCAAGCCAAAGGCAAAACACCTACTGACTTGAACTGGAAGCTTGCGTGGCATCCAGTGCATGTATAATGCCCAAACTGACTGTAGGCAACTTAAATAAAGTCCATATATTTTCTCTTTACTTAACCTTTTCTTCATTAATCATTAATCTCAGTCCTAAGTCACTTTTAGACTCAGCTGCTATTACTTTCTACCAAAATCATTCCATTCTATTTGAGGACCTGTAAAGCTCACATCCCTGGTGCATCCCACAACTCCATCAGCAGGGATGCTTCCATCCCCACCAAACCCACAGGGCTCCTCTCTCCCAAGGGGGCATCTGATGGTCATCCATCCTCTTTAAAGGACTACTGAGGAAATCTCCTCACAAGCAAAAGTCTTCAACAGCAAGGAGATGCTGGAGAACTATTGCCCTCTGTGTGCTGATATTGTTTTATTTCTAAAAACACCTCTGTGTTTTAAATTTGTGGACCTAAAAAAGAAAAAATACAAATGGAGGTGAACTCAAACGCACAATGAAATTTAGTCATGCAGAAAGTGCCAACGACTTACTATACATGAATGGGAAGCGAAGTACATTTTATGTAATCCCAAGACATTTAAAAATAACTATTCAGCATCTTCTCACCTGATATGCATCATCTTATTGATTTTGAGCTGACTTTTGCAGATTGACTCCATCTGCCAATTTGGCTGTCATGCTTTGGAGTCCTCAACTGCCCAGAAAATGGTGCCATTGCCATTCTCAAAGATGTTTTTAATGTAAAGAGTATAAGGTGAACAAGAACAATAGCCCAGAAAGAGAACAATCTAATATCAGCCAGCAGGGAATAATGAGCACAGATTTACAGCTGAGCTCTTCTGCTAGAGGATGAAAAATCTGAATCTTTTTAAGGATTAACCAACTAGACAACCAGGAGAAAATATTTTCAATTGGAAGAATATTTTGTCAATTTTAACTGTGCAATGTGGTCAAACACAAAAGAAATGTCAGGTCACTTATTACACCAATTTATCTGCCAGCTAAGTTGTTTCTTTTGAAACCTTCTGGCAACATTCGAGACTTCCTAGGATATTTTTCAGACTGCCCACAGATTTTCTTTCCTCAAGTGCATCATTCTTTGCAAGGAAGAATAAGCCTACATCAGGGCAAAACACCAGGGCGGAAGAAATAAAAATGGGATAAAATTTTGTAGATATGGCAGTAAAATGGGAGCATCTCTCACCTACAAAAGTGGAATTTCACTTCCAAATTTGTTCACTGAATCACGAACTCAGGCTAAAAGGGTGCTCTGTGCACTCAGCAAGCAAGTG
>JAVCKT010014376.1:0-43981 GCA_032273925.1 Rhynchotus rufescens
AGCAGCAGCGGCCCTCGGAGACGGAGCCTTGCCGAGGCCCAGCCCTGCGGGGGCCCTGCCTATCTCCGAGAGATAACACAAGACACGGGTATCTCATGCACCTTTGGATCGACAAACACGAAGCAGCTGCCTACAACTACTGAATGCAAAGTCAGATCCATTCAAATATTGACTCGAGTTGCAAAATTCAGATTTCAAATACCTCCGAATTTAGACGGGTGAGGTCAAGAGTTTAGGTTCAGTCCAGCACCCAAACAGAGGCCAGCTGAAAAATGTGCTTACCTGTTAACTCCCGCAATCAGTTGTGTGAATTGACAAGGTTTTACTACATATAGATAAGTTAATGGACCCTTTCAAGTTGCACAAAAGCCTCAAGGGTTCGGAAGGACCTTTTAAGGGTAAGTAAAGGAGAGAGAGGCGTATTTGTGTGTTGAAGGCACTGGGCACTGATTCGGATTCACTCCTGCTTACTTCGATTCCACACCCAGATAATTTCACTTATGCCATCGGAATCACCTGTCTTTTACAACAGTGTCGTGCCACTGCACATTCAGGATATTTCCTTGCATCTGCGAGGAAAGGAGCTCGCAGGAGAGAAAAGGCACAGAGAAATACACGTGCAAGCCAGTCTCTGCAGCCCCCAACTTTAGGAAATGCCCAGCAAGGAGGTGGCGGAGGGACGGGTGCTCGTGGGCAGCCGCTGCCGGCAGGGCTGCCCTGGCGGCTTCGTGTCGTGCAGGCAGCCAGGGCATCCCCCAAAGCAGAACCTGAGACTGTGCAGGGAGCTGCTCGCAGGAGGCACCACTGACGGGCGCCTGCCTGCCAGCGGGCCTCAGGGCGGCTTTAACAACAAGCGAAAGAAAGGTGCACCAGGACTGACCGCATAAACCTGCATCACAATCTAAACACTTTCATCTCACTAAAACAAAATGTTTGGACATTAGATAGATGCAAGGTTTCTATAGTAATAGGTTTTTTGGTCTTTTTTCTTCTTCTTCTTCTTCTTTTTTTTTTTTTTTAATTTCAATCACTTCAGTTTGTTTTCCAAAAAGTAGTATTTTACAGGAAAGACTAGCTTTGATCTAATGATGTTCTGGCCCAGTAGCAGCTTCTGCGAAATCAGGACTTTAGATTAATATATTATTGATTAAATTCTTACTCTAATTTCCTTTTATAACAATTTATGTTAGACTATTTACTAAAATATTCCTAGTAAACCACTGTAGCTCCAGCATTTATTCACACAGTATATCAGTATATCAGAATTTAAGCAACCACAGCTCCTGCTAATGCTACCGGCAATATTAGTTGTGTGTATGTATGCATGTAATTTTGTCCTGCATATTCACAAACTCCTATTCCCAATATGCACAGATAAATTCTTCATAAATGGTATCTGAGATTTTATTAATACTGAACAGCACCTACAATAACCATTCCACACCTCACCCAAGAATCCTAAAATTGTTTCATATGGATGGGAAACACGAGGAGGTGACTTCATTGCCTGCTTAAATGGTAGCACTGCTTGAAAATAAGACGGTAGCAGCACCTTCCCCAAACACAGGAATAGCCACTGCATCAGGAATTCAAAACTTCCCTACAAAGACTTTGCTATGGGGAGCCTTCAAAAATGGCTACCGCCATCCAGGAATTTAAGACACTGCCCTGAGAGCCGCATTCTGCATTGCAGTGGGAACAGGCCAAAAAGCAGAGACACATTTTCAAGGTGGAAATGGGATCGGTACCTGGTCTGCTGCATTAGATAGTACTTCAGCAACCAGAATTTCCTTTTTCTCTCTCATTTAATTACTGAAGTTTGGGGTTTTTTTTTTCCTTTTTTTCTTGATTGATGACATTCCTTATCAAAGGTTAAGAACATGGAGTGGAAGGGAAAGAACTGTATTAAAATTCTTTGGGGAATATTTCCTGCTTTAATGGAATTTTCTTGAATGGAATTTTTTGAAAAGATAATGAAAGCCTTAAGAAATGAGGTTGGTAAGCTGCCGTCTTTACTTTACTGCAGGATATAGAAACAGTACCTGCGTTTAAGTAACAGATATACAAAGCACGACTTTATAACAGATCTCTTCTCCTTGGCTACCTGAAACTTGAATTATCTTTATTTTGACGCCAGATTGGCCATAGCCGTTCTTTAAGTATGTCCTTCTTCCTGGAACACACAAAACAATACCCGCATCAAACAATACCTAAACAAATCCTTGCACAAGAAGCCGACGGATCCGAGTTGGTTTCAGAGCAGCTGAAAACTGGGCTGTGCTGCTGTGGAGAGCAGGGCGCCAGAGCAGAGGCACCGAGAGGCTCCTCGTGCTCCCCGGCAATGGCCTATAGAGCCCGATCCCACAGGGATGAGCCGCCTCACAGAGTGTTTCTCCAAATCCATAAAACGGACCCAGTTTATGACTTTTTTTTTTTCCACCTCCTACAATTGCTAAGGCCGCCATGTGTACCCCCATCAATGTAAAAATTCCAAAATATCTAAAATCATTTTTAGAGTAAATATAGAAGTTACACCTATTTTGAGGCAGAAGGAAAAAAAAAAAAAAAAAAAAAGTACTTCTGAATAGGAGGTCTGATTTTTGGCAATAAAAATTTAAGCCCCTTCACCCTCCCTCCCCAGCCCCTCAGGTTGATTCATCTCTCATTCAAATTTAAAATGCACAGAGAGGCTGCAACAGCCCCACAGAAGATTGATATGCGCTGCACTCCACACATGGCTCGGCTCTTTATTCCAAAGCCTGGCAGGACGATGTGGGTTTTGTGATATTATTATTTCAAATATACAATAAACAGGGACCGATATAAAAAATAAAAAAAACCCACAGTGCAAGGCAAGTCCCCTTTAAAAAAAAATACAAATTGTTACTATAGCACTTGGAGAGAAAGGGAGAGAGAGATTCACAATGCCGGCTCAGAACTTGGCAACCTGTAAAAGTGCCCAGTCGAAAATTACTAACAGCTGGAGATGACAGTTGTTTTAACAGCTGAGCTGACAGGATTAATTTAAATGCACTGAAATCAAAAGTAGATAACACCTGTTTAGTCTTCCAGGGCCATTCGACAAGGTAGGCCAAAGGAAAAACGCGGCGCCAGGCGTGCGTGTGTGTGCACGCGCACGTGTATACGTGTTCACGTATGTATGTGTGCATGTATGTACACGTGTGCACGGGTCTTGGTCCCTCCGCAGGGCTGAGGGACTCTAGGAAGGAAGGAAGGATGGACGGATGGACGGACATTCGGGCGGGTGCGCGTGGGGCAGACGGGGCTGCTCGCACAGGGGCAGGGCAGCTCGGCCCCGTCAGCTCCAAACATCTGGTTCCCATCGTGCCCACCCTCCTGCACAGCCCCCTTCCTCCCCCGGCCTCGCTTGCCCAAGGTCTCTGACCCAAACCCGACCAGGAATAAAGATCCCGGGGTTTGAAAGCCGCACGTTCTCACTGGAGCATCCCGCAGTCCTCCTGGGTTAATTAACGCCTTCCCTTTGAGCCTCTCGGCACCAGGGCTCCCACGCGCTCCCTCCCTCCCGCCCGCCCTCCTCTTCCCCAAACTAAAAACAAAACAAAAAATTCCTCACCTTCTTGCCATGCCAGAGCTTGGAACTCGCGCGCTCACAAAACAAACAGAGGAATTCTGCAAGGCGAGGGGGGAAAAGATGCAAAGCACCAGGAGGGTGTTTATGTGGCAAGGAAAGAGGGGTGATTCGAAGGGGCCGCCTCACTTGTGGACAGGACACCCCACGGAGGCGAGGGCAAGGTCTGCCCGCGAGCAACCACGGATCCCAGGCCAAGGGTTCCCTAACGGAGCCCAGCACGTCTGCTCCTGCCTAGGGAGACAGAGGTGCCCCAGGGACAATCACAGACATCCCAAGTCAAAAAGAATAAGAGCCAGAGGCGGCTCTCGGGAGCCGGCCTTTCACCGCAGTCCCGGCGCAGTGCTGGGACCCGTGCACTTTCCTGTCTCACTTCCTTATCACTAAAGCTCCCTCAGGCTCGCTCCCATCTCCCTCTTCTCCAAAGAGTAATATGCTTCATATAGGTTAATTTCCCACTGTCGAGGAAAAAAAAAAAAAAACAAATGGAAAGCATTGCCTAAATTGCATCTGTAGCTTGATACTTAGTAATTTCAGCATCTCGAGTCCTCTTTTAGCATTTATCATCCAGGTAAAACTATTACCTGGACAAAGGCACCATGAACAGCAGCTCTGTCAGGAGAAAGAAAATCCAAGTGCACCTCACAGGGCTAGACCCTGAACATAGTAAACTTAAGTAAACCAAGAACAAGCACTGATCTACTAGAAGAGTTCACATTTGGGTCCAAAACTTCTTCATTTTGCTTCATAAAAAAAATGCCAAAACACATCAGAACTCAGGTCACAAGAATTTATGACTACAGGCACACTGTAGATGCTAAACTGCTATTAATGAAGCTGTGAAATTCCTTGCAATGGACCACGCTTGGGTTTGACTGGTCTGTGCATGGGGGGATTGCAGGGATTTTAGTGACTGAACCATGAGGAGCCGGCTCCGTGATGCCCGTTTTGCCAGCCCGGCATCCACGGTAGGAGATCTGTCCCAAAATAAGGATACCCACACCTGTGAGGAAAGCGAAGAACTTCTCCAATGAAATAGTCCTCTTTTTTTTGTTAATCCAAAAAAGAACTGAACTTTTTCAACAGATAAACCTAAAGACTCCCAATATGTTCCTAGAATATTTGGCTAATACCAGAGGGCATTTTCCCTGTTATTTTTCATGTCCATGAACCTCTGCATTTCTGGATCCTGGCCAGGTCTGGAAACAGAACTGCCAAATAACATGTGAGAGGCTGTTCTCCTGACAATTCCAATTTGGCTGCTAGTTGGAAATGACAGAAATCCCCTGAGAAAACCAGCACTAACGATAGCTCAATGCTGAATATGCAGACACAGGAACCTTTATGTTTAATACCAAAAAAAAAAAAAAAAAATCTCCAAGAAAGAAATAGTGCAATAAAATTGGAAAAAAAAAAAAAGAAAAAAAATACATTTAGAAAAGAAACAAACTCTTGCATACCAACAAATCCCGAATAACATAGTAATACAAAACAGTAAGAAAAATCACATCAGGCAGGCATGATCACCACTGTTTTTACTCAGGCTTCATTCTTACACATTTCATAAAATCTATCTGCACTTCTAAATCATTCAAATCCATTAATATTACTGTAGTTTTTGTTGTTGTTGTTGCTTTTTTAAAGGCTATTTCAAAGTTTTCAGCCTGTTGGGCATGTGATGATAATTGCTGTTCTGGTTAATGACAGAGGCCTCTCCTTGCACGAAATAAGAAGCCGTTTCTTTGCCGCTTTTTATTTCTTTACACAACTCAGAGGCTCAAAGAAGATAATTACAAACAATGCCTGAAGAATGGTTCAGTTAATGTTAATTTATACAACAAACTAATTACTACCAAATGGTAAAAAATCACATGTGGAAGTTCCTGTCTCCCACGCACACGACTAAACCAGCAGCCATCTGTCTCAGCCTGGGAGCTCTCCGTGACAGCGGAGGGAAGCAAGGCAGAGGATGGATCCGGATACACCAGCTTCTCCTCCTGACGGAAAATCACAGCATTTAAACACCAGGCTCTACAGAGTGAGCTGAGCAGCGGCATTTTTCCCCTCCTTTCCTTTATAAAACAAACAAGTAAAGCACTGGCATCTATAGCTACCTATCTAAATTTAATCGCAGTCTCAAGAACTAAGGTGAGTGCTTATGTATCTCCATCAACTTTAATCCTTCCTCTTGGCAATTTCTATACAATATTCTACAACATCCTTAGCTACTGCCTGTAGGAAAGCACAAGGAGAGACATTCGCTGAATTTCCTTACAGTAAGTTAGACATCATAAAATAAAAAAAACATTTTTTTTTTGTTTCAACATCTTTTTCACAACCTAAGAAGGCAACTTCCTCCAAAAAAATTTGAAATATCAGAGCCAATACAATTGTTAAACACCTTTATGGGATGCTCATTGAAACGTGACAGGGAAAAATAGTCGGAGACAAATCCTGAAGCCTTTGTTCAGTTTAAAATCTCATTGAATTCAATGCCAGTGTTACCTTACTGAGGACTTCAATACCAGATCCTTTACATGAATAAAAACCCTGGCATTTTGACTGTTAATTATTCCCCGATTAGCTTGCATCTAGTGCAACAAACTAAACACAATATTATCCCCTAAGCTCTGTACAAGAAATCTCAACTCCAATATTCTCCTCTCCCTGTGAGACCAGAACTCCAACTGTCATCAAAGAAAGTGCTGTACATGAATAGGAGCAAAATATCAGGGTTTAGATTCACAGTATTGATTTCAGAGGAGAATTCTCTCACTAATACTAAAAACTTACAAATCTTTCCTGTTTTGAACATGAGGCAAAATTCTCGTACTGGAAAATGCTCTTTATTTGTCTTATTTAAGTCCAGTGCCCTCTTATGCTTACATGAATCCCATGATAATGTCAAAATGGAGCCTTATGACTTTGTTAGAAAGAGACAGCCAGGACAGGGTGAAGTCTGAATGCCTTTCAGTAAAGGCTACAAGACTACGAATTCGCGTTTCCCAGTATTTAACCTTCCAGGAAGAAAGACTATGTTTCAGATGGTCTGAAATGATAACAAGCGCTGCAGCAATTTGAAACAAGGTCCCTGTAATCTCACATGCCCTCAATAACAGAATCATTATTCCTACACGGCAAGAGCAGCTTTGACTGTTTAAACCAAGTAAGCAAGAAGGGATCGGAAGAGAACCCGTGTAGCCAAAGAGTAACGCCTAATTATTGCCTATTCACAGCCATCAAAAGATTAAATATATATATATATATATATATATGGTTCCTACATATAGCCAAGAAAGTAAGATTTTTACGGAATAAAGTATATTCATTGAAGTGAGGGAGGAAGAAGCGATTTTTTGGAGTTGCTGGGTGATATTTCTCCTAATTACTCTTCTATCATTAAGCTACTTCCTACGGTTTCCTATGACCCACAGGAGCGTTTCCATGAACGGGCCGGCGGCCGCGCGGGCCGAGGCTCCTGCCGCCGGCGCGGGCAGCAAGCACGGCGCAGGCAGCTCGGCGGGGCCGGCCCTGGCTCTGCCTCCCCTCGGGCCTCGGCCCTCCTCTCTCACCCCACGTAGCCTCGAGCAGCTCTCCCGGCCCAGAGTCGGCCTCTAATTTTAGTTCCTGCTCCTGGCACACGTCGTGCCCCAGATCGCCGAAAGCCCTGAATTAATACACTAAGAGCTGGTATTAAGCTAAAGAACTGACAGCTTTACGGGCCGCTTTCGGCCTGCGAGGAAGGCTACCTGGAATTGCCTAAATAATCTGGACGGCCTGTTCCAGTGCGAACAAGATCTGTGAGAAAAGCAAGCAAGACAAATCCCACCAGCAGCTCTGCTGTTTTCACCGTCCCAGGATCCACTACATTTCGAGAGCAAAATCGTAAGGGAGAAGAGGAGCCTGCAGGACACCATGGCACATCCTTTAAGATCCCTTGGAGTTTTAAAAGCTCTACTGAGACGTTTACAAAAACGCTCTCTCCCTTTCTCTCACAATGGGGCGTGTTTATTCAAGGGCAGGTAGCATCTTCATGTTTCTACTCTTGCTGCTTTTTCAACCTTCTTCAAACCTGCTGAGCGAGGCAGATGACTTAAAAAACAGCCACGCACAGCGTTGTATTTGCTCCTAGAAATAGGTGGCAGTGCCGTGTTTGCTGCCTGTTGCCCAGCCCCTGGTGAACATTTACAGCACTAGCAGGGGAGCAGAACCCTTGTTAGCGGCCCCGGGGAGGAAGCCAGGGCACCAAAGCCTGGGCTCTCCCCAGCACCTCCACGGCACCTCGCTTCATGCTACACCCAAGACACGAGCTCAGGACGGGAGGGCAGCTGGCTCCCCTTCTGCTTACCACTGAGAAGAGCTGTCCATTCGGTACCAGTTGCAAAGAAAGAGGAGAGCAAAGATAAAAAAAATAAAATAATTACATTACAAAAACTAGGAAAATGTTGGGCAATGTGAGAAAGTATCTGAATTTTGCTTTCTGTCTTCTGTATGAACCAATACTTCAAAATACTGCATAACGTGTGCTACATCCACTGTGTGCTCTGTTCTATTTGTGACTGGTGTGGCCACAAAATACTGGGGGCATCACAATCAGCATCTCAAAAAGGCTGCATGTTTTATAGCAAAAAGAACAGATTCTAACCTAAATCCTCACATGCACTATTCATTTTAATAATTTTATGGTTAGTTACAGAATGATGCTTAGTGACAGCTTCTTAATTCCTCTGAACTCAGATAGGATTGACTTGGGCAAACTCGTAAGGAAGAACGGACTGCGCCCGCACGCGTGTCCCGCACCCCAGAGCTTCCCAGGAGCTGGGAATCAATTAGGTGACACAGCAAGAGGACATGCATGAAAAAGACTTAACTTGAAATAAAATAATCTGCAGTGAAATGTCTCCAGATTCAGTTAAACAGCATTGCTGATTAAGGCTGTACATGAGCTCAGTGTGGAAGCCAGAACTGTTGCAGCTGAAAATCATTAGCAGAAGCCTGCTCTCCTCTGGTTTCATCTCCGTATATTCATTTCACTTGCAGAAAAAGGAAGTATTTGGAAACATATTGCTTTAAGTCTAGTGTATAGACATCTCAGCAAAAATACATTAACATGCTTTACGCTTTGGGATAAGACAGTGTCCCACTATCATAGGATTTGAGTGAATATAAAGTAATGACTGTAGTTGAAATCTAGCTTTTCTCCTCACTTGTTGACTTTTTTTGCTTTATTTTTTTTTCCTGGTACCAGACTCTGTGAGAGAGAGATGTTCAGATACTGAAATGGGATGTGTGTTGTGGGAAAAGCAGAAAAAAAAAGCTTAGCAAAGAATGATTGAGGCTGCATACAAAACCAAGAGGCTTTTTCTTCTTCCATGTAATCTTTATCTCTAGACTATTTACCTTTAGATTGTGTACCCTAATCTACAGTACAAAACTAACATAAAACTCCGAGCGCTACTGGAAAACAGGATACTTGGATAACCTCTTTCAAGTTAGAAGAGACATTTTCCTTTCTCATAATGTATTTGGACACCAATAGTAACCTCGGAGATAATATATATATATATTCCTGCTTATTGGCAGAGCAATGCATAATTGTTTTTGGTTCTTCTTGGTAATGTGGAAATTTGCCTTCAGGCATAAGGGCTGTGCCTTTGGAACTGCCTTTCCTGGATATTTAGAAAATATTTATGAGGAAGAGCCAAGCAGCATATCCCCCGCACAACCAATTGCCTATGACTGCAGGCATGGATAAAAATACCGCTGGACTTGAGCTCCTGTTGCAGCTGTCTTCTCCTGGCTTTCTATTTGTCCAGAACCTCAATATTTTAAGTAATTTTGCCTACAAAGCTCAGAGGGATAGTCCAGTTTGACAGCCTTCCCTGTGTGCTGCAGAATGTATGCACACACGCACGCTAAATTGCTCTGTCCACCCGGCAGGAATCTGGCTGGCCTTCCCCGTCGCAGGTCTGTGGCTCTCCTTCCTTACACTGCAGAGTATCTCCCACAAGCTCAAAAGACCACTCTGTGGGTGCTCCCTCCTCACCTGTGCCGTGTGCTCTTGACTACTTACATACAATATATGTTACCACCTCGTCAACAGTAAACGTAAGCTTCCAGCAGTTGATGCCTGCACAGGCTTTGGCGCCGTTACCTTTCAGCTCTGCTAATAATGCTCTTTCTAGGAATAAGCATAATCCCTGTCTGTATGGGGATAAGGCACCAATCCACGCCGGGTTCTTTTTGACTCCTCCGCTGGGTCAAACGCTGCCTTCTTCAAACGCAGCTACTGCTGCACCCGGCGAGAGCCGCAAGCTGACGTCGGAGAGCAAAATTTGGCCCGCGATGTTCTGAAGTGCCCGTTAGCTCTCCCACACTCTGAAATAAATCAGGGTGAGATTCCTCTCAAGCACAATGAGCCTAAAACATAAACCACAGTGCTCACACCAGGGAGACCAGGAAGCCAACTTCAGTCACACGGTTCCCGCTCCTCTCCCAGAGCCACATCAGTGACGAGGAGAAGAGGGCAGCGGGCTCATTAAATCACAGGACGTGGCCTAGCGAGAGCGCGATCCTGCGCGAGCGACTAAAGGTGCCGGTCCCTTCCTCCAGGGCAGCAGGGCCCAGGCGCGCGGCGCCGCATCCACTGCCCGCTCCGTTTGCTTTCAACTTGAATCCTTTTCCGCAAAAGTGGAGGAGGCCTCTCCTGCCGCCCCCCTACTCCTTCCTGCACAAACTGGGGAGCAAGCGCTCCCGTTTGCCAGCCGTCACTCGGAGCCCCCTTCACTCCGGGGAGGCGGAATGGGGAGGAGGGCGAGAGAAGAAAGCAGGAGGCCCTTGGCCGTGATCCCTGATGTCTGGGGAGGGAAGAGCCAGAAGAGGAAGAGCAAGAGAAAGCGAAGGGGAAAGCGAGGGAGATTAGAGGGGAACCAAACTAGAGGGGAAGATAAACAGAGCCAAAAAGAAAAATGTCCTTTGTTCTTGTAAATGGCTCTGTGCTCCCAAGCCCTCGGCATGACTAATGCCACGCTGTGGTGTGTAAACCTCTTGGGCACATAACACAAACAAAGCATAACTCGGCCTGAGCAAACAAAGGCCTAAGCAACAGCGATTGAATTCATCTTAAAACAACAAATCAATTCTTCCCTATTAATGCCCTAAATACCAGCGTAGGAGCACTGTCCTGTTGTAATAAACAGCCATGTGTTCAATTACCGTCTGTTTTCCCAACTACTGCTCTCTACAGTAATTACACCATGCAATGCATTCTACATTGACATTATATTAATGTGCTGGGAGGAGAGACCTTAAATACGAATTAAATCAAGGCTAAACATTTCAGAAAGCCTCGCAGAGCCGCACGCGCGCTACCAGGCCGCTGCTCAGCAGAAAGCCCAGGCTGGTTTCCCTGTTCAGCCTTTGGTGCCTGGCTAAATAAATACGTAAGAAGGAGCCGTCACGGGCCCCTTTCACAGCAGCTCCCTCCTTGGCCACTTCACAGGTGGCATCCGGGCTCGTGTCACCTCGGCAGAACAGCACCAACAAGAAGCCGTCGGCAACAGGCAGGTGACAACAGCCACAAAGGAAAAACCTAAGGCAGGAAACTTTCTGTGCTGAGACAAATGCAGGAGAATGAGAGTTTAAGAAAAAGGCTCCTTACCCTTTTGCAGAACTGTCAAACAACTTCTATTGACTAGTGAATAGCACACGGCAAACAGACCAAACAAAAGATATGATGAAAAATGTATTTACTCGTACAGGGCTCCTTCCCCCCACCTCAACCTTTCTTTCCATTTCGCATACACCCACACTGCACAGTTTGCATTGTGTTGTTAAATAACCACTAGCAACCCAGCTGAAACAGTGGAAGGGTTTCTATGATGCTGTCAAGCACCAGACAGATGCTTGGCAGTGTCAATATGGTTCTTTACGTTTGGGTTGTGCCAAGGCTCGAAAAAAAAAAAAAAATCAAATAGGAATAATAATAATGCTTGACGAAAAAGAGAGAAAGATGGCAATGAGTTAGCACACGGACGTGCAATAAATTTTGAAATCAATGGAATATCGTCCTACCTGCTGGGTTTTATTTCAACAGTTGCAACTATTATGGAAACAGAGAAATAAAGCTCTGCTTTCTGCCTGTGCTCTGCATTGCAAGAGTTTTAATAGAGAGCAAGATCAAATTCTGAGGGTGTAATGACTGTCGACTTCCCGGCCCCCTAGCACCCGCTCGCAGCTTCTGCTGCGGGGACGTGACAGGCATGTCTACAGTCTGAAGCCTGAGCACCTTCCAAGAAATCTATTTCAAAATAAAATGACCTCAGCGCTACAAAACTTTTCTGGATGAGCTTGGGAAGATGCGGAATTTCCCAAATTTGGAGGAAAACAAATTTTGAAAGCTTTTCCGCCTAAAGCATTACCATTTACCCTCAAAACCACAAAGCGTAACACTCAGATATATTTAAGCAACTTTGTAAGAACTGCTCATTTGTCCTTCTGCTCATGCCATTAAATACAAAAACATCCCTAAAATTTTAAAGGTAATCTTCTGAAATGTATTTTCATGGGATTCGGGGTTTTATTTGCTTTTGTTTCTGTTTTTTCATTTCAGCTGCCAAACCAAGTTGGGGAAAAGCTGTTCCCACCTGACCCAAAATGTTTTATTTAATCCTAATTGAAATGTTTTCATTTCTCTTTCATATTAATCATCTTAAACATCTAAAAACAAAAAAAAAACAGCATTTCCAATTAAACATTTTGTCCAAAACTCTTGACCGTTCCAGATTCCCTCCTATTTTTTGGGCCAAAATGAAGCTGACGGATTGCTGAACAGCACCGGCGCGGACTGCAGGTTTCAGAGGCTCGAGGCATCCGTGGCTGCCACGTTTCCTTGCGCCTGCCTGGAGCGCCCCGTGCGTTGCGGTGTTCCCACGGGCAAGCCGCGGGGCCGTAGCGGGGTTCCCCGGGGCGCCACGGAGCGAGCGGAGCCGCGTGCGCAGGGCAGGGGCTGCGAGGCGCCCGCCGGGCCGCAGGTGGCCGAGCCAAGTTTGAAGTGAGCTCTCCAGCACCGCCAGGGCCGCCCGTGCCTGCTCCGCGAGCGGCTCCTATTAACGACAAGACCAAGTATCCACTAGAAGAAACCCAAGCCGGGCTGTTTAATTAGGGCGGCCGCTTGCTCCGCGCTCCTTCGCGTCAAACCGCACAGCCGCGCGAGCCGGGGAGGTCTGATTAATTTTAATATGCACGGTCGTGACAAGCGCCTCGGGGGTACGAGCGAGGCAAACAAAATCCCCCAAACCCTGCTAGCCTGACAAATGGGTCTCGGCTAAATGTGGCGCATCTTGCCCAGATTAAGATGTTACTATTCAGCAAGGGCTTGAACCTTTAATGTGAGGGACAAGAGGCCTGAGAAACAGGTGGCTCGCTCTTCACTTCTGCATAAATGACATCCCCGAAAGCTGTGGCACATAAGCCTACAGAAAGAGCTGGCACACTCCCTCATGGATATCTGGATATTAACAGTCTGAGTCAGAGGTTTCTCCAGCAGGGATCCAAGGACGGCAAAGAAGCTCGGAAAGCTAAGGCTCCTCTGGAAAGAGGGAAGCACAGGGAGAAGGGAAGAAGGAAGAGACTGCCAACTCATCTAGCTGAGCACATTGAAACGAAACGGCAATAACAGTCACAGCACATTTTGAGAAGACCTATTGAAACCATATATATATGTATATACACATACACCATTATGTAGTGAATGTACTCTGGAAGCAAATCTTAACTACAGGGCCCAATAGGGCAGGTTTCATTTGAAAGAAGGGACAGGGAAGGGGCTGGCAACACAGAAGTTCCCCAGATCTCACTTGACCCGACCATGCTGCTTTGTTCTACACTTAAGATGCTGCATCAGCAGCTCGGATGCCTCTATCAGAAGAGAAAAGAAAATTCCAAAAGCCGTAAGCCTTTGAGGATGTAGGCAGTAAAGACTTGGAAAGCAATCTAAGCATATTCTGAAAACATCAATTTGAATAAACCATGACTATCGGGCTAAACTATTAGGAAGGAAAACACTTAAAAACTGAAGGTGACAAATGAACAAACTTCACTTTGAGCAAGTAAGAGCTGGCAGAGCTTCAAACTCAGCTACCTCTGTTCGAAAGTTAAAGCACTTGTTAATAAAGCTTTAAGCCACGGCAGCATTAAAGAGAGCCTTCTCTTCACATCAACTTGTTTCCTAAACTTCATCCTTCTCCCCCCGCCTCTCTTTTATTTTTATTTATTTATTTTTTTATCAGCAGTATATGAATGCCGAGCCCCATATGGTGGTGCCTTTGAGAGAAGTGCGCGGGGGTTTGATGCGGGCCTGCTCTGCGAGATAAGACGTGTTTTCTGGGGACAGACTGCGCGGAGGAACCTGCAGCCGCCGTGCACTTGAAGCATCCTTGCACAGCAGCAGCAGCAGCGTGTGCAACACAACTTAAAAGTACTTGGCTGAAAGCCTCCTTGCTCGTCCTTCAGCAGAGCAGCCTCACAAAGCCTCCTCAGCACGTACTTTGTCAAAGGGACAGTGAAGAATCAGACAAAAGAAATTCAAACCTCGGCCAATTAGAGTATCCTTAGGCTTTTCCTCTGGATCTGCTCACTCTATTTCTTCCCACCTCATCAGATGTGGTTTAAAAACAAGAGGCTGCATTTCAAAGGCTTCGCTTCTTGTGCCCATTAATGGTCTGCTTTGGAATTTCTGGCTTAAGAAAAGGGAGACCTCTTGATTTCTTTACACGAGATGTGGTTAAAAGTTAGGTAATATTGGGAGATATTTCAACTCGAGATCCTAAATGCAATACCGTTCACTTGTATAGGCTACAGACCTGCTTAAACAACAGCCTTTAAATAACCACCAGAACAGGTGTTGTGATTTGTAATGTAAACTTAAACATCAAACACAGATAGTCTTTGGAGGATGTTCAGAAGACAAAAAATATCATGCCCGAGAGGCCTTTCTCATCACTTTCTTTCCTAAAAAAAAAATTACTTATACTATTGAAGCAGACTATAATAAATGAGACTCAAATATTCACATTAGCTACTAAAGCCGTGCAAACATATGTCCCAGCAATTCTTTTAACTGCAGGCACATTATATATTTACATCTATCGAACCACAAGTTTTTTTTTTATTTCCAGTAGCCCCCAGAAATCACTGCCTGCTTGAGACGAATTGTTGCTCAGGAGGCAGGATGAGCAGAGAGGACTAAAGCAAGACCTGCAGGCAGCGGTGCCCGAGTGGGAACAGCATTAAACTCTGCAATGCCCACACACACAATCCTCTTGTGCACCTGCCTGTGTGTATATATGTACACACACGTATATAAAAATACACACACTTCACAGAGAGGGGTCCATGTATGTGTATTTCTACCAAATTCCAGGCGCTCATTTAAACCTGACTGGAGTTTGGGGAGTTCCTTGGGCCGAGCGAGCGCCCGCGCGCCGGGGCAGCGGCCGCGAGCAAGCAGGGGCCCGGCTGATGCCTTTCACGCAGGCAGCCGACGCTCTGCACGACACCCCGGGCCTGGCCTCACAACGTAAAGCAGGGAAGTTTTTACACACAAAAGACAGAGCAATAAGGAGCTTGTTGCAGAGACCAAAACCAGAAAATCACCACTAATTCTTAATCAAAAGTTAGAAATGTAAAGAGCTAGCCAGTACTCTTGCCTGCTCTAAAAATAGCAGAGAACTTGCTTGTTTACCCCCTCCAATGTCTTTTCATCCTCCCTCCCCAACTAAAGCCATAGGTTTAGAGGAGCGCCTATACAGATTTCAGAGATTTAATTTTCTACAAGCGCAGGCCATAAATTAAAATACGGCAATCCAATCCCATTAATAGTGCAACGAAAAGCTAAGTGGCTGCTTTGGTCTTTGCTTTCATGAACTTGTGTCAAGTTCAGTGACTTCAAAGAGATTTCCATTTCATTTCTACAAATGAAGAGAACAGACAGAGAGTCTCTGTCATCCTCTGATGCCTTAAGAAAATAGAAGAAAAACATGCCTGTATCTCATTCGCCTAATGATTTTAGCTGCAAAAGGAATCCCATGGTCGGCAGACGACCCTCAGGGCAAGGGCTTGAGGTCTGTCACAGTATATAAGGCTTCTCCAAACCCACTCCATTATCTTCATTATTGTATAGCAGGAATAAAAGGGGACTGACTCCTCTTCTGAAGTCCAAGTTAGAAAGGACAGAATGTTTCATATAAAATAACATTGTGTGACTTCAGTAATAGGTTTATGCCTCTGGGGGCCTAAATACTAAAGCGGCACACAAGGATTTTCTGCAGAATTTGAGATGAGGAAAATGAACACTCTATCAGCAGTGAGTAAAATTCCACAAATTTGAGGTCCCTGAAACACTCCCTGCCCCTGTGTCACCATGACTCATTCTCAATCACATCATTCCAAGAAGCAGGAGCAAAATGGCAAGCTTAGGGGAAAAAAAAAAAAAAAGGGCACGGGGCTTTAGGAACTAAGTAGAAATGCCTGAGAAAACCCAAACTGTGAACAAACAGGAGGAGGGAAAGGAAGGGGCCAGGCTTTAGAAAGTTCTTAGCAGTGAGTAGGTAGCATATAGGGGACTGTAACCGAGGGCATATACGCAACAAATCGGCTTGGGAGCCAGTGATGTGAACGGCGATGCCTCCCTGGTCAGTGCGTGGCTGGGACGTGGCCACAATCCTGCTCCCCTGCACGCTCACACTAACATTGTAGAAACCTCCCTGCCCTTTCCCGGCACCATTTACCAAGTATTAACCCTTCCTTTCTAACAAACGGTACTTAAGACCTACCCTTAACACTGGTCAGTCCTGCATCAATGTGTGGCAGTTTCTGGCTCGTGCTCAAACCTCCGTTAAGAAAAGGTCTGTATTCCTGTCACAGGCTCCACTGAGGTGTGGATCAAAGTCCAACCCATCCCTCCAGAACAGCTCTGCTTTTCAGGGCTGCAAAGACAGCCACCTGAAGGAATGGTTTGAAAGCACACCTAGTCACACAGAAGACAATTTCCAACAATAAAAACCAGAACAAATACAGCAGCTCACTTTAGGAGTTAAATAATATATAAACTTTTGGAGTACACAGAGAAATAGGCTTTTGGTTCATATCTGGTCTTAGAAAGATTCGAGGAAAATTGATTTAATTAAACCTCAGTTATTGGTGCAAATATTTCCCTTTCCTCCAAAGAGGAACAAACTACTGTGTTGCTGGTATTCATATAACACAGCCCTGCTCAAGGAAGCTTCTTGGCCTTACCCTATAGGGCTCCAGAAACCAGTAAGTCTAAAAATTACTGGAAAGCACAGTGACCACACAGCATTGAACTGCTAACTACATGTGCTATTGAAAAATGCCCCTTACAGCTTATTTATGGTGGAAAGCATTAACATGCTGACTACCCAACTCGCAACCAGTGAGCACTGACAGCTCTGTTTTTACACTGTATGAAGAAGACACAAGATTAAGATTTTCTACACGAGCTCAAAACAAAAAATATTATGTTTGCAAGAGTGTGTTCATCCTTTAGGGAAAGAGGCTTATACTAGTGAAGGAGCTCTAAGAAGAGGCTTGCCTTCTTCACCAAAAATATCTATTTTTAATTAGCCACTCTCCAAACAATCACGGTGGCTGAAGGCAGGCGGCGGGAGGCTTGTCGGGATGATGCATTTGTCCCTCCACACCTTTCAGTGCCTCTGTGCAAGTCTAATTTTCTTCCTAGCCAGCTCACCTCCCTGGCCTCCCTTTGTTTCACGTCCCATTTCCCATTCTCTGGTAACTTCTGAACTTTTGTTGGTTCGATTTTAAGGAGAAAAGCAGAAAAAGAAAAAATACACACACAAAAAACCCTTTCCTAATCTTTTTTTTTTTTTTCTCTTTTTCTCCTGGATGTGGAGTAAGCAGAGACATGAATATGGCACCCTCATAATGATTTAACTAGGGCTTAATGAAATTTTCATCACAACCTGCTGTTCATTTTAATGGCCTTTGAAAGACAATAGAACAATGGCTAGAGGGAAGAAAAGATTTTCTGTTGCATGCATTTGCAAAGCCCAACATCCAGTTGCTCCCCCTCCCCTCGCTCCCCATCTCCTCACAAAGCTGTACATCTTTTGTTTGTACTGTATATTTTCATTTTAGTTGAGCTGGGATAATGCACAGACCCTGCCACCGTTCCCATGTCTATCCGTGGCCTTTCCCTAATGGAGTCTGTGCAGCAGGTACAGCCTCCCACTCAGCACAGTATTTAGACACTGCCCAGAAACCCCAGCTCTTTACTCGCTTTGAAATATAATTCTTCTCTTCTCTCCCACTGTACCATCCAGAGGGAAGATCTTTCCCATTCAAAGGCACAAGGTCAGGACATTGGCCAGTAAGTCAACATAAGGACAAAACATAATGCTCTGATTAAATGTAATATTTTAAAAGATGCTCAGACAAAGAATTGTTTCCCAGCAGCCACTGGAAGGCTGCTTCCCTTGCTGGGAGGAAGGAAAAGCAATTTCTAATACTGCCACGCTTGTGTACGGGACAGCACGCCTGTGTCGGCGCCTGGTTTTGTTCCAGGATAGAGGCTGTCCTAAAATTTTCTCATAGGTGCTGGCAATTCACGCACAAACACTGAGGTGGCTTTTAGGGTCACACTTTTCAGCAGCTGAAGCCGATTTCTACAGATTTTCCACAACAAGAAATAGGAAAGCATAAAACAAAATATGGTGTTACTGTGGGGTGTTAAGGAATAGAGCTCAGTGAATCCTCATAACATTAACAGGTCGGTGGTCCCCTCCCTGGAGATCTAGCCATAAAATAAACACGCTGGATACCTATGGAGAGTGTAGTGAGAACTTCATCCTGAACTTCTAAGCCAGCTGACTGAATCTACCCCAAGAGGCAGCGACTCAAAACCTGACTGGAAGGAAAAGTGTCCTATGGCTTACAAGGCACGAGATGTTTGGTCTTAGTCTCAGCCCAGGAGGACAAATGGCATCATTGCTGACTCAAACAGAAAGCAGTTCTCCAGGGATGGTCACTATAGGCCGGAGCTGAAATTTGCTAGCCAGATACAATACAGAGAAACACTGTATGGTATCTGCTTGCACAGCACCTGCACTATAGATACACGGTGAATGACCTGATGGGACCATCCAAAAGCTTTCTTGAATTCCAGATTTAACATTTCTCTTTGCAAACCACGGCACAGCTACTACATGTTTTTAGAAGAAGAATGTCATTGCTGATAACATTGCTTCTTGCTCTAGATGCTGTCAGCAGTAGAGGGTAGAGGGAAATGTCATGGTGTAAAGGACCCCCGGGCTATCACAAATACAATGTGCATTGTGCCCGCCTCAGGATGGTAACAGGATGCTTGTGCCTATTTTAACGGTGACAAAAAGACCATGTGTGTCAGACAAAGGCTCTCATTTGGAAAAAGCGAAAAACGTTAGCACTGACAGGAGAGTCTGTTAAAATTTTCTTTAATATAGGCAAGAACTATGAGTTCTTCAGTTTTGCTAGCAAGAAAAAGCAAATAGAGCAGAAAATGGGAAAATTAAGAAGTGTATATATCCAAAGAATACAGAGGGGGGAAAAAAGAAAAAAAAAATGTTGGCCAGTTTTCCAGCCTTACCTTCTGGCTCATTTTTGATGAGCTCTTCCATTTTCCTCTGCTTGAGGGTGTCTACAACATCCGCTAGGCTCCCCTTGCGCCTCTCGGGGGTTCCCAGGGCCGTGCTGGACAAGGACTCTCCACTCTGGCGCCCACCTTCTTCTGCCTTCAGGGGTGAGGTAGATGAGTTGTGCGGGGCAAATGAAGACATCACTTTATTGCCATCAACTTCCTGAAAGAGGAAGAAAAAAAAATGAGATAAAACATTTTTTTTTCCTTTCCTTTTTTTTTTTTTTTAAGAGAAGAAAGAAAAGATGGAAAAAATAATAATCCTTTGTTCTTTTGAGTTCATTGCTGTTTGTTCTTCTGTTGAAACCTTTAAAAAGGCATGCAATGCTTCAAAAACACCCAGAACAAAGCCTATCCATGGAGCATAAACCAAGATTACAGGCTGAAGTGAGCAAAGATCACCTTGCAAGAGACGCACATAAAATGCAGCTTTTCCCTAATTGAGAAGTGTTCTACTCATAGGTTGCCTAATAACAATGATATTGATTATCTTTAATTGTTCCCTCTTTTAAGGCTTTCTTTAGGAAAAAAATATGTTCAATTCTTACAAGAACCATTAGCTTCCTCATTTTTAAAAATACTTAATACTTTGACGGCTAGTTGCTACAAGAAATGAAATAGTAATCAAATATTAAATGCCCTTTACTACACGGTTTACCTCTCAAGCAGTTGACCCATCTCTAAGGCAGAAACATTTGCCTTCTGGCTTCTCATTTACTTCCTATTCTCCTCTGCCATGTCCTACCTGCATTCCTTGCAGACGCAGTATTTTTCAGCCAGGAGGTCATTAGGACCTCCTCCTAATGACTCTCACAGGTGGCATCCTGGCAAAACTCTATCCTTTCGTGTGATGCACACACACTCCTCCTCGCGTGAGCGTCCACACAGCTCTACTCATTAATTTTAATGGCAGCCAAAACCAGCTCCCACATCTGTAAACCTCCATCCATCAATGTGAGAGCCTTCTCGCCCACACCTCCTGTGATGGTCCCTCACGTTCCTTCCCCCTTCTATGGCCCTTTTGCACCCTTCTGCATGCAGCTTTGAATCCTTGTTCTTTGCTACTGTACGTCACCTAGATCTCACAAGAACTTCTCTTCTGGTGAAAAAGCAAAGCAGGTCAATGCCTCGTGGCCATGTCTCCAAACAAGACTTCCTAGATTACATAGACAATGCACGACACAATGCTGTTCACATGAATACTTCCATCAGCCACGATTACAAGTTTTTATTTTGAACCAATTCTCCTGCCATTTTTCTTTTTCCTTCTTGTACTTCTCTATATTTTTGCTTTCCATACATTCAATTACTATTATTTCTATTAAAGTCACTAGAACATTTTGGGATTGACTTACAGTAACATTTTTTAATTGTCTTCACATTGTAGGGTTTGAAATAGATACATGTTCAATATTTAGTGATGTGCTAAATTTTTATCCATTTTTTTCCTAAGCAATTGTAAATGTCTCTAATTTATGAAATCCAAATTTTCAGCAAGAAATTGAGCTTCTCATAAATAAAATGTAAATTGCCAAAAACAATCTTGGTGCAGTTTGAATTAAGCAATATGGTAGATATGAGGTAAAGAATATACTTGTTTTCACAGATTATTTCCTTTTGGCAAAAAGACTACTTCTGGTTAAGAAAACTTCTAGTGCAAGCAATTTTGAGCAGCTTGAATGTGTTATACTAGTGAATAAATTCCCTAACAGAATCGGATTTAACTAAGATTACAATCTGGGCCATCATATGCCCCAAAAGCCCAACCTAGAGATGTTAATGAGAGACTTTCTACTGACGTCAATGAGCTTTTGACCAGGCCTTAAAACATATTCTCAACGTGGTCAGAAAGAACTGCTCCCTTTTCTGAAAATCCTTCCATTTGTCCTTCTGCATTTGGAAAATTAACAGTTGCTAGCAATGGGCTTAAAAAATAAGCTGAATATATATACAAGTATTTAATAGGTACAGACCACAACAAACTATTTTTTTAAACAGCAATGTAGATTAGCTGACTTTCTTGAGCATCAGTGCAAATATTATCTAACATTCAAACATATCATCATCAAGTGATTTCTCTAGCACAAAAAGGTCAAAAGAGGAAACATCTTCAAAAATATATCATTCAAATAACCTTCACCCTTCCAAGACAAAGAAACCAACTGCCTTAAATCCATATATACTGTCCATCTATACTGTCAATTATTTACAGGACCAACCATATCACTCCTACAAGGAGCTGGTTCCTTGACTTCCAAGCCAGGGCCAGAGACACTCACTTGCATTTCTGTGCACATCTCACAACGGACACAGAGACACACCAAGTGTTTGCATCAGGCCCCGAAGATGAAGGAATGATCACTGCTGTGTCCATGCGTATTTTGTGTACAAATAAATGTTTTTCTATATACAAATATATTCTGAGTGCATATTATTTTTTAAAAGGGAAACTTGAGCTTCTTTTGTAGGTACAAGTGTTTAGTAACTTTGGCATCAGAGTAGGAATGTAAGAACATCAAGATTGGAAGGATAAGGTAACATAATATTTGGTGATTTTCCAAATACGTATCTTATAAATCCCCTACTGTTCAAGTGGGACTTGTCAGGATTTTTAAGACTAGCAGAATTTCACTGCCTCTAACACCAGGGAAAAGGAAGTATGAGGGGAAAGGACAAGAGGGTAGGGAGCACGTAAAGTGTTAGGAAAGAACTTGGGATACTCGATTTCCTGGTCTTTTAGATGTTCTCTGTAACCATGGGCAATGTCACTTTTTTTCCCTGCATTTCAGTTTCCTACCTGTAAAACAGGCACAAAAGCAGTAACTTCTTACACAGCAAAGGTCTCAGAGAGAGAAACTCATTAATAATACAGAGTTGCCCTGATACTGCAGCATGTATGAGGTACCACAGTTAAAAAGACTTCACAGCTGGATAGAAAATAAAAAGGGGGTCATGTCCTATGTAGAGCCCTAAAAGATAAATTACATATTAAACTACATGCCTGTTTAATCATCTCTCAAATAAGCTGTTTCCTCCGACTGCTCTCGTTAGGCGTGCACGTATGCAGTGTTTGCCTATCACATACATGGGCTATTTATACACTTGTGGTATTTAACATACACTCCACTTAATCAAAACACATACAGTAGGGAAACAGCTGCAATCACAGCGCAGTGGGCTAAATTACGGCACCCCGGTGAATTATTCATTCAGAAAGATCTGTAGCAATCACACGTTCCTTGCGTGATCTGCAGTCTAAGAGGAATCCTCTCCTGTCCGTGCGCAGGGATGGAGCGCACAGATCAGCAGCTCCTGGTGCCGGCGAGAGCTGGCTGTGTAAGCTCCAGCACATCAGCTCAGGAAAATGCCTGCCCCACGTAACTGTGATCTGCTTAATCCGTCATCCTTTCCAACGACAACACGAAACACCCAACTACGCTCTTGGCTTTCATTCACTGTACTTGTTTCTCTCTTATTTTGTTCTTTCTCATGTCATCATCAGGGGAAGGAAAAAAAACTATTTTCAGCCATTCTGAGTTTTTACTTTAGTCAGATAAAAAGACAGAAAAAGGTACTTCCATAACAGAACCTACTGCAGGTTCTGTTTACAGAACTGGTTACTGGTTACTGGTTACAGAAACTAAGAAACTCTTGGGAAGGAAACTTGGGAGAAACAATGCCTGAGAGTTTAACTGAGCCCTTGAAAACGTGCAAAGAAACCCGTAACGACACTCTAAGCACAGACTAAAATTAATGCCCTGGGAAAGAGGGTCCCCCTCAGACAAATGGGCCTTCACAGATTACTTCTTTGCAAAGCCAAATTCACACAAACTTTAGTCAGTTAGTCAATTTAGTCAGCAAAGCACTTTACACTACTGCGATGATAAAAAAAGAAACCACCTAAATATCTATTAATGACATTTCAAAATGAAGTCTATTAAGACGCACGCAAATTCTGTTATCTCGGTTCTCAGAGCAGCAGGAAGAGAGACTCTCCTTTCACCAAAGCAGAGTCCCTCTCAGCTGTGCAACCATTTCACCTGCTCAAGTTTGATTACCCTGCATCCCCTGGCAATGTTAATCCCGGCAGCAGTTTGCTGCAGCAAGCAGCTGCTGCGCGGACGCGACGCCGTGGCGCGTCTGCACCGCGAGCGGCTCTGCATCCAGCTCGACGGATACGGGCTCCGTACTCACCCACACCTGATGCTGTCGCTTCCTGCTCTTCCCACTCCAGGAGGGCAGGCAAGAACGAAGAAAGCTCCTGCTGACGGAAACACTCTGCGCCCTTTCTTTTCCCGTCAACGCAGGGAGACGGATTGCCCCACGGGGCACGTCTTCTGCGTCTGCTCTGATCCACCAGGAGACATGTTCATTTATAAGAACGTTGCCACTGTCTTGCCAAACGGCCTTCCACCTCTGGAGGAAATATCTCTTCCAAGGTTTAATGATAAAACTGGCTTCTGCCCTTTCAGGATGAGGTCAATAATCTTCCTTTGTTAATCTTGGGCAAGCTTTACTTAATCTAGCCCCCTTGTCACCTTCGTGATTGACAGGAAAAGTCATGTCACTGGACAATGGACTTATCCTCACTGAGCAATATCTTTTCTAAAGATTACACAATGTTACCCTTGCTCTCATAAAAAGTGCAAACAGTTTGCTGTTAAAAGAACCTATTCATTCCACCTGTATCTTTCAAATTGTCTCGCTCCATTTCCAGGGTCCAATGCCGACCTTTTTCAGTTCTAAAATGGGATGGTAAAATGTTTAATGGAAAGAAACAGGTTGCACTTTGCTCAGTAAGAGTTCTGAAATATCTAAGTGCTCTAAGTAGATCGCAGCTTCCCCTTCCTAATCCAAAGGACACTGTTCTTGATCTGCAATTAGACCAAAACCTGTTATTGTCATATTAATATTTTGCCCCAAATCGACGAATAATGGAAGCAGAAGAAAACTCAGAACTAAGTCTGAAACTGTTAATTACCACCATATGGCGTGCAAGCAGGCTGCATCTGCAGCAGAGACAGGTATTATGTGAAGAAGGCTTGGGGCTTTGCAGCCAAAAACACCTGGAATAAAACACTTGTGCTCTTAAAACAAGAACTGATATTGTCTGATTTTAAGAAGCTTGTCATTTCTAAAAGCAACCTAACAAGTTCTTTTTTTCAAAGCTGGAATTTTGCCCATACTTTGCTCTTATCCTATCTCTTTTATAATCTGCATAGTGACCAGGAAGCTGGTAACCATATGACCAAAGACAACCAGAAGACGGAATACTTCACACCTCTGAATGCAAATGATTCTCAGTAACGTTGGCTATTTATTTTTATATTAACTAATAAATCTTTGGGGGAAATAATGTCTATGTTGAAGATGCAGCAGCATTGCTACTACAAGATATAATCTCAAAGCTAACAGAAACACTCAACACCCACTGGAGGTCCACCAACAATTAAGAGAAAGATCAAACTCCTGGTATTTGTAAGGTTTAAAAGATACAAAAAATATGCAAATATTCAAAAGCAAAAATGATCTCTTTACAATTTGAACAATTGCACAAAGGTACAATTTCACCTTTTATGGACAGTCTTTGCCTTGATGTGATTAACATACTCAGGAGTATATGTGCCATCAACTTTTAGTGGGAATACTATCCTTAACTATCTAAGTGCGTTTGAAAATTCCCTCCTTAGGAAGCCTATTTTAAGTCATAGCAGCTGTAGTGCAGATACTGTCATAAACCTGCAGGTTTTATGTTTGCTGTCAGCCTGGCACCTTCAAGATGAAATACATATTCCGCATCGTTTCCCGGTGAACACACTCTTTAAAGCGCAGGATTTCTTAGCTTCTAGCTTACATTTAAATAGAGCTATTGTCTACAGGATTCCTTCCTAGTGCAAAGTTATCAATCAGTGACAGAAAGATCCGAAGGAGATTTAAAAGAAACAGCGGAGGTTACAGAGAGAAAAATGGAGCCTGTATGTAGAAGTACATGACGGAAAAAAAGAAGTGGGAGAGGATAAATACACTACTAGGAATTAAGAACTGACAAGAACACATAATCCAATGAGGGATTAAACAGCCCTTGAAAGCTGTCATATAAGCAAAGCTGGAAAGGCATCCTCAGGCTCTGGTTCTTCACTCAGCCAACTCCTACACAGAGAGCTGCTTTGTAGCACCTGGGCTTTAACACTGAAGAGGAGCTGAAACGTAACGGAGAAGGGAGAAGATGATGAATAGATCTGAAGAGATAGCTGAAGAGGTCACCACAGTAGCAAAGTAAGAATTTAACTAAATTATCTTGGATGTAGGTTGACTACATACTTTAAGAAAGAGAAGCATGCTTTTTCTTATTACTAAGGTCACGCTCCAATCAACCAAATATACTCAAATTGGAATTTCTTTTGACCTTGCTGATACAACGTATTTGGGATTCTATGGTTTTGGAAATGGCAACTATCAGTCCTGGAGAAGTTCATTTCTAATTGTCCATGTAAGGCATTAATATATCGCCCAGCAATCACTGCCACCTCCTGTCCTGCTATTTAGTATCAAGTGCTGTATCTAATTAATGATCTCTTTCGGAGGAAGCAGAAGACAGAGCGGCAAAGATTTGAATGAGATGACAACCAGTTTGGCATCTAGGAACCTGGTGCAAAATGCTTTGAAGCTCAAATATAAGACCACTGACTCCATGAATTCTGCTACGCTGGACTCTTCTTCCTCCATAGACAAAACTGGGATAATTCTTAATACTTGCATGCAGTTCAGGACTTTTTTTATATTTGATGCAAAAAGCCTCAAGATTATTGGACAAAACCACATAGCAGTAGTATTTTGATTTTTATGGATGAATATTCAACTTCTACTTTACCGTATGGTGCTCTCCAGACCAAAACATCTGAAAATGAAAAATAGGAACTCTCTAATATATCAAACACACCCCTACAATGCCTCAATAACATTGAAATTCACTTCGATTTTTTCCAAATCCCACGATCCTCAAGTGGCTGCCATAACTGCATTAGCAAAAGTTTCCAAGCGTTTCCAAGCTTTGGAGGGGAGTTTTAGGAAAGTGCTCTGATATGTTCAAACAGAAGACCTACCTTACCTGTTTTGTATTGATTTCTAACTTTACCTTCTGTAATATATAGAGCATAAGAGACTACTTTTTTTCGGAGATATAAAGCGCACAATGGAACAGGGAGGTGCCTAGTGGAATTTCTGAAATGCGTAGCAATACAGATTCACTTCATTCCCACCGATTTCATTAGAGGTTCCTGGAAATGAAGAGGAGGATCCAGCCTCACGCAACTAGCTGACTCTGCGCATCTCCAACTCACCACGAAGGAGCTATCTACAGTACAGAGCACAATCTGATAACCAGGGCTTGAAGGCAAACATTTCTCCTCCTCCTGCACTGCTGCACTTCTGCATTCCAGCCGGCTCGAAAACCTTCAGCACCAGTTTAGTATTTCTTACTGCTCATCCCACCATTTCCATGGGACGCACAGCAAATATGAGAGGTATATGCAAACTACATGTCTGTTGATAGGAAAAAGTAAATGGGAAAATGTTGAGTAAAATGCATACAAATGCGTACTTTACTTTAAATTTGCCTCTTTGTCCCACTTCGTGCCATGAATTTTTCCCTGCATAAAGAAGTAAATTGCAAATCTTACTAAAGAATGAAGGTACTAAACACAGTGAAATAGTAACAACTTCAGTTTGGGTAAATGTGGTTAGTGATATAATTTCTGTCAGAGATCTTCAGACCAGACCACTCCTACTGCCTTTTTCTTTTTCTAGAGAAACTCATCTTGAGCATGCAATACAGGGTTACATCTATTTGCTCTCAAAATACTTGACAAACAAAAGTGGCATTTTGAGAACTCCTAATATGTTAGCTATAACCTGCAAAAACAAAGAACATGCTGTACTATGACAGCCTTGTTATCGTCTTCCTAGTAATCTTAATGCTTAAAAATAATACATAAAACTCTGCAAAAGCACTTTTAAGACTTTTATGATCCCTTCTTCATGGGACTAAAGATCACCCTTAAGACCTTGCTAAACAACAAAAAAAGACTGCTTATCAAAACAGCTTGGTAGTGTCTTCGGTGTGCGTTAAATCCTTCTAATAGTTTGCAAATCCTGGTATAAAACGATTATCTCTGTAAAAATATGAGATTACTAACCACATACAACAATTCCATTTTTTGTAACTGTTGCAAAATCGGTGTCGATTGTCAAACCAGTTTGGCCACCTCTTTTTCCTACGAAGCAAACCCAGTTTCTGCACTACCTCCTTGAGAGGATGGCAGAAGCCCATCTGAGTAGTGTGTACTGTTATAAATAATAGCGATGCCATAGGCTAGTGAGGACTTCAGGGCTGTTCCCAGCTACTCTGCTTTCCTACTATGATTTACTACAGATTTCAGATTGGAAAAGGATGTGAAAAGCATCTCATCTGTTCTCTAGTGGCCCACAGCAAATTGTACCAAACAGACATTATTTCCCTTCATTTCTTCGTGCAGATGGCTGAGAGGAGAATGGAGGGAAGAACTTTGCTTACAAGCCATGTAACGTTTGGTCAAAACTGTCTCCTCCATGTTGAGGATGATTTGTAGGATATCCTGATTGGAGAAAACAACCAAACTTGGGAACAAAGGGAAAGAAAATATCCAGTACTCCCCAGGACCTATGTTCATATTTATATTGCTAATAATTGAGATTCCACCAAGCATCTAAAGCAGGTATGCAATGAAATGGCAAATCCTTAGCCCTCTTGGTTTGGTCTCAGTTGTTTCATTCAGACTAGTAAAATGTCTCAGTGTTTGCTTCACTTCAGCCCAATACTCTTTGCTTACTCTTCCCGAGCTCTCAACTACTCTTTTCCTACAGCAGACCTTGCCCCTTCCATTCTTTTCTGAACGCTTACCTAGATTTACTTAGATTTACCTGGTTCTACTGGCCCATATTTAGCTTTTCCTTATCTAATTAGCTCCTTCAGTCTCCCCTCACAAATCAGCTTCTACAGCTTTTTTATCATTTGTTGTTGCACCTGAAAACCTTCCAATTTGTGGACTCCTCCAAGGTGGCCAGAACTGAATAGTTTACGTGCAATTTTAGCAAAGTTACGAGAAGGACATTTACTGCCTTATTATTGCCTTTTTGTGCTGCCTTACGGCACCACAAGCTCATATCTAATTTGTTTTAACACACCTCAATCTTTTTGCAGCATTACAGTTTCCAAGTGCCTTACTTCCATTGATTATCTGTGTTGTGGATTGCTTTCTCTAGCTATATCAGTTGGTAATTTTTACATTTGATTATTTCCTACCATACAGTAGACCCTTGATCCCTTTGATATTATGATTCTATTCTCCCTAGTGTGCCATTGGAAACTTTAATGAGTATATTATCATTCACTTGTTCAAACTTCCTGAGTAATGCATTTATTTCTCCACATTTCTAAGATGTTGTTGCAAGCACTCGCTGCTCTGTGTATACCACACCAAGAATTAAAAAGCCAATGCAAAGGACTCCCATAACTTCAATATTCACTTCAATCCACATTTTTTTTTCTCATCTACCCCAGATTAGTGCAGAAGATGGATTTTACTGCATGATCAAGGGGCTCTGATGGGCCAGGGTAAACCAAGCGGCAGGGGCATGAAGGCACCTGCACAGGGTCCCAGGAATTCTTTCCCATTCCTGCTGAGGGAATTCCTCTGATGAGCTCTTGGACGGGTCTTTCAAACAAGATGCCCACCTGTTTCTACCAAGCCTTATCGATGCCTCTTTCTGGTTAAATAAAATCCTCTTGTGCAATGTTATTCTAAGCACCTCCCAACAACACAACGTGTTCCTGTTTTCCCTTGTTCGTGGTTATTTCACTTCCTTTTAACTGATGTATCAACAGTCATATCCAAGGCAATGGGAATATTCAAGTGAAATGCCTGAAGCATCTGACGAAGAAAGCACCTTACAATGCGCATACCCACTGGCATTAATACTCATAATATAATACCCACACCCATGGACTGAATTTCATGCAGCTACCAAAGTCCGACTCTTTCTGGAATTACTTACTCTTTATAGATTAGAAGGACCTGCATTTAATGGCAGGAATTTTGTACATACCCAGGGCAGGTGTGTAGCTCAATTCATTACTGTTTTTCTTTTAAATAACCATTTTCTGGTCTATACACATGGTATACATGATGATTCCTACATTTTTTTTCCTACATTTTTTTCCTTTACCTTATGTTTTATTGTTTTTCAAAGGGTTACAACTGGACTTAGGGGAAAACTGTCAAAATCATATTCTCCTCCATTCTTTTTGAGAATCACTTTATTTCCTTTTCTGAAAGCAATCTTCCAAAAGTTCTCATCCTCCAAAATGGCCAGAAAACATAATTTACTAAAACAGAATAGCTACTAGAGGAGGAGCCCCACTGTCTTCACTGGGGTTGATTTGAGCATAAGGTAACACACGCAGAATAAGAATTTTTCCAAGTGAATTCTGGTGGTTCAGAAATATGTTTGTCAAGTTCATTTCTAGTTTGAAATCCATACTTTCTAGCACTCAGGAATCACATATCTGTTTTTATCTAAGTCTTCCATTCTCTTACCTCCTTTTTAGAGACATCACCAATCACTCTTCAGCTACTACTTACTCTCAAATACTTCTTAAGGAATGACTATACAGACCATGCAGCAGGCCATAGTCTTCTCCAGGGATTTGTCCTCTTCAGTAGTTATTAGAAGACCTATATTCTTTCCACGCATTCACAAAAAGTCCACAAGTTCCACAGATGACATCTATGGAGTAGGATCCAACTACGTTTCCATCTTACACACTTGCTACAAAGGATGGTGTTTAATCAGAGAATGACCAAGTCATTCATATAATCCCTGCATGATGTTACCTACAGGGCAAATGAAGAAACCAAACCACTCTGCTCTGCCATGTTCCAAACACAATAATGACAGAGCATGTTCAGTACCCATGGGCTACTAAGCAGCAACTCTCCCTTCACTCTTGTAGGTCTTAGCAAACCTCAAATGGCAGCACTGCATCCTGCTCTGGGGAGTAGCATAATGTCATTTCACCATTTAAGTCCCATTCCAAAGCTTGCTCAAGCAGAGCTTAAGTAAGATTTAAAATGCACACAGACCCAGCACACAGTTTAGGCTGTGGCCGAGCGATGTAAAAAGAAGATAAATTCTAATTAAAGATGAATTCAAAGATCTTCTTGCTCGGCATATTATTTCTTCTGTTGCTTTAAACTGCAATCTGTAGCATACATGGCTTACTATGAAGGGAGTTTGTGATAAAATGGTATCAAGGGATGTTGTGACACTCTTGATTAGGACTTATATAGAAACTAAACTGTACAGAAATTATAATTTTCCTCCTCTTTCACATCACCCACCTAAATTATTCTGAGTAATACAAATGATCTTTCTTAACTTTAAGGCAGTTTATTTCCACTGTTTCCTTCATTGCTTTTCTTTTTAGAAATCATATTCCCATACTTGATTTGGTCCCCTACCCATTTTCCTTACTAGCTAATCCTGTCCACTTTTGCGTGCTATGCTCACCAACAAACAAAAGCCAGCAACATCCTTTCTTCTCAAGTCAGGCAAGGTCTGAATAAGCTTTCCTGGAATTAGCCCGTTCTCTTCAAGCTCCTCTTTGAATCACTGAGCTCTGAGTTTTCACTGTAGTTTTTCAGCCATCGTGGAGTGACACTGAAAAACCTACAGAACTGCCCAACCCAAGCGAGAGAGACACACAACTGCCCTCACTTCTCACTAGAAAGAATCTAAGCCTACCTTGTGATGAGGAAGTACCGGTTGACTAACGGAGCTTGGTTTTGAACAATCTGTTTGTTTCCTGACCTTAGATTTATCACAACAGAGTCTCAGGATGTGATCCTGCCAGGTAGCACTGTGTCTACTAGCATTGAGCTAAAGAACAGAAGGTTTCCAGGTGAAAAAAAAAGTTCTCTACAATCTGTTCATTATATTTAGCAGCATCATACATGTATATATACACACGTGTAGAGACCACACATTTTAAAAATAAATTGGCTGAAAAAAAATATTATTTCAAGTGGCAGTGAAAATCACATGCAAGTGGCACTGTACGCAGGAACCGGGCCAAGAGCTCCTTCCTACTGTCCAAGGCACAAGCAGGCAAAAGCTACTGCCTACCATGTAACTCCAGTCCATTTGAAAGGCAGGCAATCTTCCTCCTATGACTTCTGACATCACTCTAAGTTGCTTTTACATATTTACATTAAGCTCCCCTCAATATGGTCTGATATTACATTCTGGTTATTCAAATATTTCATAGCTTCCCACAATTAAGGTTCAAAGTAACTTTTAAAAAAAGTGCAAACAACAAGGTGATATAGTCAAAGTACTTTGCTACATTCGATATAGCCAACCTCTGACTGCTTTCTTCACTAGTTGATGCAACACAAGACAGTCATGCTTATGACTATTAATATTAGTTAGGTTATAATATCACTATTCTGCTTCTTTCATCAGCATCATGCCTTGCTTTGCAAGTATGTTTGTTCTTAGATCTGCAAGGTATTTTTCTTCATTTTTCTTCATTTTCTTCTTATGTTGGAGAAAAGTTAAAATATTTGTGAAGGAACAGGCTCATATTGTCCCTGCTGTCCCGCCTTGCAACTAGGTTCTATACAACTTTATCGTGATATCTGTTTCCCTTCACTTTTCTTGAGCTAGCAATCAGGCTTCTAAAATAAGGAAGGAAGCCTCCATGGTGCAGATTCAAACTCACTCAAGTTACGTAAATGCAGGTGCTTCTCTTTTCACAGGACGAGCTAGTCAGGTTCAGGTGACACAGGAATCTTGGGTACCTCAATCAGCCAAAGTCTCTTCACACAGGAAAATCAGGGATTAAAAAATCCTACACAATGGAACAGGGGATGCACAAAGATACTCTGTAGCAAATCAGTGACTAAACAGACAACTTCATTCTCTGAGGACTCCTTAACAAACACCCTTTTGTAAACATTTTTCTGTTAAAACATTAATCATCAACCTAATTCTTAGAGTTTTAGCACATATTTATCACCTATAATAGCCAGTCATCATCTTAAATGTTTATCAAGTTTCAGAAGTTTCCAGCAGCAAAACTGCATCTTCCTCCATAGGTTATTTCCAGCAATGCTGGGTGTAAATGGGATCACTTGTTTGGAAGACTAAACACAGGAAGTCTGACTTTCCGCACGCATTATGTTTTAAGCTTGAGTGTGCCAGCCTATTAATTTTTCATTGCAGCTCTAATTCACTTGAAGGAAAAGTAGGACTTTATTCCTAGGAACGATGCAGCTTCGTACCAGAGAGGTCACACTGTATACTTAAAACATGACTACAGTTGGCTGTGGAAATTTCTCCTACAAAAGGGTAGTGTCAGATTTTACTTTCCCTTAAGCCCTGAAGAAGCATTTTCTTCCATTATCCAGGGAAGACACTCAGGAAAATAAACAGAAAAACACGTAACAGTTAGCACCTTTGGAAATTCGTAGCCATTTTTGACTGCAGGGGTTACATTAATTTTAGATTTAAACAAATTAGTGCAAGTTTGATATGGGAACTTTTTAACTCTGCTCTACAACAGACGAACCACCAACAATGTATGGGGATAAGTACAAAAGCAACTGTAAAATGTCATCATTATTCAACATACTTGCTCCCCATTTATTTTCTGAGTCATGTCTGTGTGCTTACTTTATTGACTAAAACCATTTTTTTTACTGCCATTAGTGCTGAAGAGTCAATACAGCAATAAAAAAGGAACTAGATAGACTCCGCTTTGCCACACATATCATCAACAAAATAGTCAGTTAAGTACCATTTGCAAAATGTTTATTACTAGGGATGATGCGAGGCAAAAAGGACACCGCTTTATTTTCAAACCCCAGGTTAAGTTTGCATTATAGGCAATTAATAAAAATATCATATTTTTATGCAACTAAATTTGACCTCTAAAGCCACAGCAAGACAGAAAACGTAGGACCCTGTAATGTCATTTTTGCAGTCATTTATCTGACTATAACCACACTTTAAAGCGTTAAGGTCAGCTGGTCATGAAGCATGAGCTACACTTTTGACTCGCATGCACCACATTTGACTTGAGAGTAAATAAGGGACTGACACTCCATTAACCTTCACAAGTACAATTATTTATCAAAACACTTCAAAAGACTACCCGACAGAGAACTGATAAATCTGGAAGCAAAAGAGAAGCCGTAGCAGAAAATAACCTGATCTTTTGCCAGTGAGGAAGAGCCATTTCCCATCACAGTTCCTGGGGCAAGTCCTCCGGTCAGTTTTCCAGCAGTGCTATTCATTTTGGCTGTCGCTCAATTCAACATTCAGCTTTGACAGTATCTCAGTGTTTTTTAGCACTTTTTATTCCCATCATCTTTCTAGGAAAGAATGTATGCTAATATCCTGTATTTACAGGTGTCTTTAAAGACTTTTCAGATCTCACACACAGAATTCAGAAGGGTTCAAGCGTGTTGGCTCACATGAAACATTTGTGCTTTCAGTATAGGCTGTGCCTGCTCAAGGTCCTCGTGAGCTGACCATCATCTTCTTACTACCAGATACACTTCTCTTCCTTTATTACAGCATCTAACACAGATTTATATCTGTATAGTCTTCTGATTAGTTATTTCTGTAAGATTGCTGCAATATCTTTATGTAGTGAGATTTGATCTGACCTCCCCAGCGAAGCACGATGTCCACCTGCTCCTCGGCAGCTGCCGCCTGCCACCCACTGCTGGGCTTTCTGTGACTGCAGCAACTCTCCACGCTTCCAAAGGAAAGGGAACTTTCCCCACACCTTCCACCAAGGAGTGACGAGAGGAAAAATGGAAAGAAGAGGGTCCTTTTGACGAGGAGAAAGGAAAAAGATAAAGGGAAATCAGTGATTGCTGCCATCATGTCCCTCATCCTTGTTTTCCTTTGGCAGGAGAGCACGCTCCCTTATTGTAGCCTAGACTGATCTCCAGCCTCTCCCAAATGCACATGTGGGAAGAAACCACTAAGTAACCACTAGTGGAGCTGCAAATACCAGCCACAGCTCCAAAGAAAGAGGGGGTGGGTAGCAGATGAACTATTTCCCTAACCATTTTTCTCCATTGAAGATCAGTACCAATCTCAACGCTTTGTAAAATGCACTAAACCCCATGAGAAAAATCAGCCATGGGTTTTGGATGGCTCTTTGCATAAGCTCTTTCTAGTGGACACAAGACTATTCTTAAAACCTCAGAATAGACAGGCATGGGTGAGAGATTCCCCTCAAGGGCACAATGGCTTTTCTCCCATCAAGCAGCCCAAAATATAGCAAAAAGATGAGACTTGCTGGCTCATCGAGCAGTCAGTTTTCCCTGTCTGCTAATAAGGTGGGAAGGTTGATTTGATAAAGAAGATATTTTAAACCTATGATACAGAAAAGCTTCATCCTCATTACGGCGGTTACTTTCCTATTTCTGCTTGTACCAACAGTGAATTACTTGAAGATCACAGAAAGAACTGGACTTTGATTTTACACTTGCTGCACACTTTATTTTGTACACCTGAAAACAGTTACTATATGTGAGACAACTGAACACATCTGAATATGACTCAGATCACTGATATCATGAGGGCTAATGTCCATCTTTCTCATTAACTTCCAGATTAAATGTCTTTAATTTCCAAGATTGCCTCCCTGCCAACTCCTCATCTTGGAAAGTCAGTCTAAGATCTGAGATTTGGACCATGCTCCTTCCTTCCTAAAAGGAAAGATCTTGCAGTCAGACTTCCCTGCCCAAGCTTGTGATGCACAGGGGGAACTATTTCCCGCCCCGCTACCGCACAGCTCTGCGCTCAGAGCTCTACAAAGCTAACAAGCCCCCCAAACTTCCCTTCGGGCAAGGAACTAATCAAAACACAGTGAGACATAGCAGGTCTTTCCGTTAGGGAATTCGCCCTTGGTGAGCGATGCAGCCCACCACGAGAGGGTTTAACTGCAAGTTAATTGGACAAAGCTCCTTAGCAGCGTTCTGGAAATGGTGACTGAGCCACCCCGCAACTGCACTTTTTTTCTATAGCATCTCGGTCGCATCTGTTGCTGACATCGTGGTCACTAACAGGCAAACATGGCCAGCAAGATACAGAGCTGTGAAAAGACAAGAATGTTGCCATTACTCTTTTCTTCAGTAGCAAAATAGTGTAAGTTTGTAAGAAAAAACAATATGATGAAGACAATTTCCATATACCAAAAGAAGGAAAGTTTGAGATGTGGTATCAAGGCTTAAACTTAAAAAAAACAAGCCAAATAAAAAGGAATATATATTTCTCCTTGCTACTGTAGCTAGGATGCACGTTTAGTGAGCTCCAAGTGAAGCAGGAAAGACTTGGGCTACACGTTCACAATGACTTTCTAACAGCCAAGATATTCACAGCCAGGGACAGAGACTGCCTAGCTGCATTTAAGCCTTCCTCAGCAAGTACCTTTAAGAAGCTGGGCTATTATGTGACAGGAACGGTTTTGATCCCTGGCCTGACGCTGGGACCGGGTGACCTCTCGCAGCTCCTCACAGCCGCAGCCCTGTAAAGCGCCGCGCTCCCGTACGGCGAGGAACAGACAGACGCATTCAGGAGCGGCTCCACAGATCTGCAAGGGACTTACTCACTAAGCTGGATCAGGGCTTTTTGGTTATGTTGTGCTTTGGGTATTTTTTCATTTATTTTTTCAAATAAATCAATAGGCTTGGGCCATTTTCCAAAGATGCGATTTGGTAAGTTCCAAGCCAAACCTCTCAAGCTTTACTCAGGAGATAAGTGCTACACAATGCGCCAGATTCATCAAAGCTTTATAGACTTACTTAAAAGAGAAAGAAACCGATTCAGCCAATTCATTTAAAATCAAATCAGAAGGTTGAAAATCTATGCCTAAGATTGGGAAAAATCTGCCTTTTCAAATTATTTTTTTCAAACCATTTTAAGAGTCTCTTTTTGGAAGTTACTTCAGGGGACTCAGGCAACTCCCTTCCAAGAATCACTTTTTTCCCCTCCTGCCTGATGAGGAGCAGTGTATTTCTCAGCACTGTAGGAGGTGGTTAAAAATATACATACATTTCTTAGCTTCCTCTAAGGTCTCTTTTTCATTTTAAAGGGGCGTCTTTGATTAGCTTTTAAGATCTTAAAAATATTTTGGATTTTCCACCAAATATTCAGCAAATTAAAGTAGCATTTCAGCTGAGGAAAGATTTTTTTAAAAAAGTAAATTTGTTTATTCACTAACGGAAAATAAAAAAAAAAAAAAAAAAAAAATCAATGGCAGTGCTGAACACCAGTGCACTCCATTAATGCCCAGGACACACTTCTCCTAGTATTCTCCTGTAGAATCCATCCTGGGGAGAGGTTAGTTCCCATTTTTGCTGAGCTCTTTGGTAACTTTGCCAATCAGGACAGCAATTGAGCTAGCTCTTGGGGAGACCCCTCAAACACCAAAGTATTTGGTGCCCTCCCTAGACATTTGTAAACTCACTGGCAAAACCAACTTTCAGCTGGGGAAAGTCGCTGACACTGCAGTCATGGAGAAAGACTCAACAGTGGAGACTACTGGGCAGTAGTCCTTCCAGCCCAATTCCAAGCCGTTATTGTAAGTACATGCATCAAAGCAATGAGAAAACGTTCAAAACCTGGCCAGGCTTTCTTCTTCTGTTTCCTCTCTGCAAGCAAAATCCTCCTTCCAAGAACACGAAAAGCCCCATGCGACTTTGAATTGGAAAACCTAAAGATGAGCGAGTCTACCAGCTAATGAGCAACTGGCTACTGAAACGAGCTCATTAGCTTTCATTTTTGCTGGCTGCTCATCGATTCACGAGCCACTTACGTGGCCTCTGTAAGCTGTCCCTAAATTATCAAATGCACCGATTCCTAAAAATATGAAGTCATGAAATCCGTCTTTTCCGTATCTCTAGTGTAAGTGCTTAGCTCAATGGCCTTCAAAATACCTTCAAGGAAAACCATGCTCCCATCCGTGTTCACGGAGACACTGCATCTCACATGGCAAATATACTCACTGCCTGTAATCAGCTTTGCTGGCACCTAGGAGAAGGGAATAAAAGCTTGCTGCTGCAAATGTTACATACAAAATGTACAATACAAAATGCACAGAATTTTGCATGAATTTGTGTAGGTGGCAGCTCAAAAAAAAAAAAATCATCGGAAGGAACAATTGTCTGCAGCATGGAAAATTCCAAGCTAGATTATCTATAAAGAGTTTTTTTTTTTTTTCCATCTTAGATCACCCCATTTCCAAGACTATCTTTGTATGGCTGAAGCAATGAAACTTCTATTGGCATCCCAGAACTGCTGCTGATTTTTGGAAATAAAAGCACTTTCTCTTGCCCATTGATGCCTCCACGTAGGAAGGGAACCTGCTACATTCTAGAGGACTCAATAGAGGAAGAGATAGGGAAGGATTCCTTATCCCAAAGGAAAGTGCAGCCCTAATGTCACAGTTTTCAGTATATATTGCCGCCTCCAATGCCACACCAGGGAACCAGACTAGACCTGGACTCACAGCTGCTTATAAAAATTCGAGCAAAAACTGGTATTTTGGACTTGTGTGCCTGCAAATTCCAAAGCACTTTATGACACCCATTTGCAATAATTTGCCCAAGGTGACGTGGGCCTCGATCCAAAACCTATTAAAGACAAAGCGGTCTTTATATTAACTTCAAAGGGCTTTGGATCAGCCCCACAGTGCATCACCGCACAGTACACTGAAAATCAGGAGCAGACAGTCTGATGTGAAGAAGAGCTGAGCCGCACTCCTTCCCCTTCAGTTTACTGACAACAGACGCAGACCAGGCAAGCGGTCGCGGCCCTTGTTCCCCCAGCAGCGCTTCCAGGAGGATTATTCAGCTCCAGTATCGGAAGCGACTCCGATGGAGCCCACGGCAGCAGCTCAGCCCCAGCGCGGGGCTCCCGCGGTGCCGCTGGTGGCCGAGGACGGTGCTCCGGGAGGCCGCGCGTGGCCTCGCTCCCCAATAACGGGGGCCACGAGGCCGCAGCAAGAGGGGCTGAATCGCAGAGCCCAGCACGCGCTGCTTAATCCCAGTTTACTGAAAGCACATGTCATTTTTAGAAAGTTGTCCAAACAACTGTCTTCATATTCTCCACCAAAGTGGCTATTAATCAAACAACAAAGGCCCAATTAACACGTAGCTGTTGTCACCTTGATGTTAAAAGCCCCCTTCCTCCCCCTCTTTTTCCTTTTTTTTTTTTTTGGTCTTTAATATTACAATTTACCCCCAAAATGCCTCAGGGCTCTACTGGGGGGGAAGGTGGGAAGACAAGATAGAGAGGGAGAGAGAGAAGGAAAAAAAAGGAGGAGGGGGAAGAGACAGAGCGAGTCTTAAATACCATCTCTCCTCCAGGCAGCAATTTCCACAGATGAAGAGGTCACCACTGTTTAACAGTGTGCTGCCACGTTAATTTAGTATGACAAGATAAAGCAGTAATCTCTGCTCGAAGAGGCTGTAAACCGCCTGCTATCCAGGGACATGCTCGAGTCGATTTGCACTGTATATCACTTCATACAATTGCCGTGACAAAGCCCCCTGAGTTCCCTCCTGTAAATCTCCGCCGCCCGCTCCCGCGCGAGCCGCCTGCCACTCAGGCGGCCCCGGCTCGGCGCTAAGCGCCGCAAACGCGCCGGCTTACGCGCGCCCGCGGCCCCCGGCCCCCTCCCCGCCGGAGGAGATGTTGAGGACTTTGATAATCCATTGATCCCGCTTCCATATCGGCTTGTATTTTTCAATCTGTCGTGTTAAGTTGTCAGCGAGGGCGATTAAACCGATGTTTCATGTTCCGAGATTTGCGTTCCTGGGAATGATAGTTTTCAAAGCCTTTCTTGCTAGGTTCTGCTTAAAGATTATCCCTAAGAAAGCTGATGTGAATATTATTACTGGCATAAACCTGGTAATAAAACCATAAAGTGTTTTAGGTAAAGACATTTGAGAGATATTCAGGGTTATAAACATAAGAGTTTAAAGCTGGATAGAATTTGGAGTACTTTAAAAAAAAAAAAAAAAAAAAAGGGTGGTGGGGGGGAGAAAAGGGAAAAGCCCTGTCAAGCTGTGGAGTTCTCCCTCCATGAAGCCAAACAGCCTGTGTAGGAGGGAGAAGGGAGCTCGTGCGGCTGTGCAAACTGAAGGTGGGGAGAGGAGGACAGGGCAAGCGCGGGAGCGGCACCCGGATCCGGCCGCACGCGCGAGCCCGTCGAGCCGAGCGCTCTGTCCCGGGCACGGAGCAGCGGGACGAACGCTGGGGCGGGTGTCCACATGGCAAGGGGGGCACAGCCCGGCTTCACGGATAACAGAGCGCTGGGTCTAGCAGTTGTGCCCGTCCACGGCGTTTGGACTTGCCAGGAACGCCATAAAAATGAGGGAGCAAGGCTAAACCAAACCTTCTGGGCGCAGCAGGTTGGCACTCTGTGTTCCCTTTCCTGAATTAAAGATAAATTTTGACACTCACTGCAGCTGATAGTAAGAATGATGATGAAGAATTTCTGGAGGTAATTGACAAGTATTCACTACATTTAAAATGGGGAGAACCACCAGAAGCCAAGCTGTTTTTCAACACAGAACCTTCTCAAAATAACCTTTTAAAGGCACATGGGGCTGCTTCTGTTCTCTGGTACATTTTGGTAACCAACAAAGTACAAACCGTGTATTTAAACGTCAAGTTCACTGTTTGGTCTTAACATTGCTAGCTGGATATACAGCTGCACACTAGTTTTTATCGGATATCCAGTTGCTAACACCTCACCTAAATATCATTCATGCTGGTGGAAATAAAAAAGTTTGCTAGAATACTCCCAAAAACAGAAATAAAAGATGAGTTTTAGCATGGTTACTTCTTCTACAAAGATACAAAAGAGGGAAGCAAGTAAGTTGTTTAACTCCACTGTGTATTGTGAACAGGAGATTGCTCTCACCTAATTTTAGCCTCAAATTAGACATCCAGTCTAAACCAGTCATCAATGTTCCCTCTATGGCCAATAGACAGGCATTTTCCAGGGGGTAATTCATCTTTCTTGTCTTAGATGCTTATTTTAAGACTGGAAAGGTTGTTCTCTGAGGGTGGTTATCTTCTTCTGTAAACTATGAAGAGAGCCTCCACAAGCAACTTCTCTGTGCTCAAACTTGGGTGAGCTGCACCCCCACTTCATGTAGGGCACCACATTCAGCCCTGTCCATCTCCATCGCTTCGGAAACGCTAGTAAAACCAGAGGCCATCATGGAAGAAAGACAATTCCCATTGTCCTGGTGCACAAGCTAAGGCAGTGACGAGAGAAGTGACTTGTTAGGGGCAAATGAGCAACTCAGCTGGGAATGCAGCCCAATTTCAGCACACTGATCGCTGGAAAACTCGCCATTTCTGTTTCTTTCACATAGCAAAATAAAGATATGATCCCTATATATAAAAGTAAGATTTCAGTCATACAAAAGTAAGATTTCAGTCAAATTGGCTTATCCACACCGACAGCCAGGGAATTTGCTGCGGCCTTGTGTCAGTGCATTGCCCAATACTCCTGTTGACAGCTTCAAAGCTGAAGTTACAGTCTCTGCCCAAAAGCTAAGTTTACACTGGCCACAAGCAAACAGGAAAAGTACATCATCTACCACAGACGTATTCTTTGCAGGATTGAATCACTCTGTTTTCAATTCTGCTTGCAGACATAAAAAAAATCCTGAAAACTGTTTTCCAACAAATTTTGGCAAATGGGTTTAAAAATAGTTTAAACAAATCTTCTACATGGAAACTGCTACGAAAGATCAACCTGTTCTCCCTCACAGTCTACCATCATTACTGATTCAGGACAGTATAAATTTTAGATCAAATAGATAGTTAGAGTAATTGCAGAGTGCATATTTGTAACACTAAAGATAAACCATGGACCCACACTGCTAACAGCAGCCAGATGCAGCACCCAAACTCAAGTGAGTCAAGTGTTCTGAGCTGTGTGATGCTGAATGCTTGACATTCCCCGTATAACTAAGGACCTTTTACCAAATACTTATTAAAAAAAAAAGTAAAAATAAAAATAAATAAACTCCTTGTCTCCTTGCCAGGCCTTTTTGCTTGAAGTCATCTCACTACAGATGTCTATACCACAGGTATCAATAGCTGAGCTCATCACTTTGATCTCCAGAAGAGAAAAGAGTGAAGAAAAACAGGCACTTCCAGGGTGTGATTATTCTGACCTACCTAGAAGCTATGTTAGGTCAAAATAAATCACATCCTGCTATTGCCTATTTATTTCCACTAACCATATAGGAAACCTAATATGACAGCTTACCTCTAGACATATACTTTGCAAGCATCCAATCTGATGAATCCTCACCCAATACTAAAAACAGGCACTGTGCTTGACCCATCACAGCTTCATGAGTTCATGATCACATCAATAACTTACTTCCTATGTAAGAGAAAGCCAATGAAATGGTAATGCAAGAGAAAGCAAATGTCCAAAAAACCTATAACCAACAGAAACTTACTATTCAGACTGCTGTCACATATCACAAAACAAAGATTTAATGGAATATCAGCCAAGAAACAAAACTTCTCCCCCACAGAGTTCTAAACCTCAAAAGCTAAACATGTGCATATGGGTGTTTTGTAGAGACCCACAGATCTTAGGGATTCGGATGCTCACCTCAAAGAATGCAGAATGCCTTTGAATGCAGGAAGATCCAATTTTGAGCAACTCCTCTGATTATTACTGCCTCCATTTAAAATGGAAAAAGAACTACAATTTCTCAAGAATGAAGAGAGCTTTGCTTACAGTTTCATGGATGAAAATCTACACTTCACATTTAATCAGAAAATAAGCAGAGATTGATAGGCCAAACAAGCAGGGCCTGTAGCACAGACATTTATACTATTTCTAGGTAGCAACATTAATAAGCAACACAAACCTCCACTTCTGATACGACTTACTGTGTAGATCCACATACAATCTATTGCAGTAATTCAGACTTGAGATGTCAGAAGCATTTTACCTTTTGCTATAATATTTCTTATTTTGTGTCATCAAACTCCAATTCTACGACAAGATATGTGCTGAAAGAGTTATAGTCAGTGACCTCTCCTCCCCTCCCTCTTGCTATCATCAGCATTAGGTTCCAATCAACCGGATTATTTTGCAGGAACAGGGTCATAAGCTAAGCATTCTGGGGCAGGAATGTTTCTTTTTTCTGTCTCTGTAAAAATAAATCATGCCCGGGGCACAATATAGATAAAAATAATAACAGTCTAATGTAAGGCTTTATTGGTCTGTGTTTTAGAAAATATTCAATTTGCCTGCTGCCTATACAAACTACAAACAGTTAATGTTTACAGTCTCCTTTTTACCTTGCGTGTGACTGTGTTTTAAAAGGACAAAAACAGGATGCTGAAGCAGACCCTGCTTCCATATGTAAGGACAGCATTGCTTGTGGTGCCATGGCAAAAGCCACTCTTGGTTGAAGCGGGCACAAGCTCTGCTCCGTTACGTCCCAGTGCTTTATTCTGGTGATGCTGAGTTTGCAAAGTGCACTGGGGCTACTTCTCCTCTGATAAGAGCACAGATGTCTGATTTGTCCACACAAACTACACAAACAGTAAGAAGAAACAAAGAACTTAACCGTATTACAATGAATTTCAAAACGAAGCTGACCAAGCTATTCAGGCAAGCTTGCTACCCCAGATATAAAGGCTATTCTTACTTAAGGAAGCTTGTTTCCTCCATTTAACTGTTCTGAAACACTCCTGTGCATTGGTTGGGTCAGCTGAGGCACTGCAGTAAGCCAACCTTCTTCAGCATGCATTCTGCACACACCACAGGTATTAACCCACCTATGCTACTGGCACGTACAAAAGCAAATGCTTTTGAAATGTGGAATCTCCAGTTTGCCACACGTCTTTTTCCAGCCATGAAAATTAATAGAGAAAAAGATGAGAAAAGGAGCTAGCGGCACGAGCAAACACTAACATGACTGGGTGACATAAGACTTTAAAAGTTACAGGTGCCTGAAGACACATTCTCATTACAACTTTAGCCATCATTACTTTTGGCAAATCTGCAAAAGCAGTGATGATCGCAAGAAAAATGAAAGCAGGAACACTGACCAAGGCTCAGCCTAGCAGAACTCAGGCTGGGCAACCCGAGGAGACACACTGGAAGGAGACAAAGCCCAAGATGCACAACACAGCATTTCACAGAGCCACTCAAAAGACAGGACACAGAGAAACACTTAAAAATGTCACTGTGAGGGGCAACGTCCCATCTCTGGGCACCGACATTCCTTAATGGGAGGGCGCAGGCTAAAACATGACTGCGAAGCAGAAGGTTCTGGCACTGCTGAGAGGCAGAGCTGATAAGCGCAGGGATTCCTGGCAACGCTGAAACTCAAGAAACCGTGACCAACACCTTGCAGGGCTTTTCGGTTTGGGAATATCTCAATTGAAAGGAGAGATGCGTATCAAAAGCCTTCAGCTCGCTGACACTCTGCACGAGCAAATAATGCACCGCATTCCTCTGCCGCGCAACGTCTTTGTATGAG
>JAVCKT010014377.1:0-13638 GCA_032273925.1 Rhynchotus rufescens
ATGAACAAACTGAACAGCACCGGGCCCAGTACTGACCCCTGGGGGACACCACTGGCCACAGGCCTCCAACTGGACTCCGCTTTGTAATTTGGACTCAGATTTGTGATTTCTCTAATCTGACCAGGTTGACTCCTCTGCATAAACAATCTGCAGCTAAGTTGAAGTTTTCTCTCTTTTTCTTCTTTTGCTTTTGTTGGGGAAAAAATGGTGGTTTTGCTTATGAGGATGAACCTGGACTAAAATGCATATGGAAAAGCAGAGGACCAATGCCCTAAAAATGTATACCATGACTGACTGAAACTGGGAGAAGCACAAGACTTACCCTCTTGCCCCCTCTCCCTTTCAGAGCAGCAGTTTCTTGGAAGTAAGAGGGATGACGGTAGATGCAATTCTGGTTTTGGAGACCCTTGAAGAGGACAGAAACTTTCTTATGCATGCAAGGATGCTTTAGGGAGATCAATCAATAATCATCAATAATATTTTGACTGGTCCATGGACCCTCTTTACTCATCTGACTACCAAGTAACTCCATGTTTTGGTCAATTTACTGCGTGCTAGACAATTTCTTTCAGCTTAATTAAAATGAATAAATGAATGTCTACTTTTCTTTCTCCCATTCCATCCACCACTCATTTATCTACTAAGCTACATATCTCTACTATAGGCATTCATTACTTCTAAAAATACGACCTTCTCTACATATACAGTAATGGTGCCATAATTTAGTTCTTTCCATACATTCTATTTTCTGGAGTTTCAGGAAAGGCTAATATTCTCATTCAGATTATAAAGTAAGAAGAAGAGATATTGAAATGCTTGCTTTGATAAAATAATTTACCTCCTTGCAATTTGCAGAGAGAAAACTGTTAATGAATTCTCCTCTAGGTAAGCATTTGAGAAATGAGTATTAATCCTTCTCCCTCTTCCCCCTGGAAATGATGGAAAATTCAAGATTTCTTTTCAAGTAGAAAAATGTATCAAGTGTTAAGCAATGTAGCACTGCCATCTATACATCTATACCATACAATGGGACTCGATGTAGGACTTTCAAGCTAACTATACTTGCTTTATAGCTCCAAGGAGAATGGACATCTACATGCAGTGCTGCGTGCAGACGAACAAGGTGTGCTCGACTGCTTCTCATGAGGATAATGGCATCATGTCCAAGGACTGAATGTGGCCTGGTGTGTCAGCCAGAAACATCTGAATGAGTGACACTTGCTCTTTCTAAAACTGGTGTCTGGCAGGCAGCGGACTATAAGAGAATCAGGATTGCGACTCCTTGCTCCTGCATGGGAAGTTGCTGTTCCCATGATTAACTTCTGCCCCTATTTAGCATCAGAACGGGCCTGAGGCATATACATTTTTTTTTTCTATTATGAGAACACAACAGAAATGTTATGCTTGGACTTTCATGAAATTGAGTCCTGTTTAGCAAATTCTGTGGGTGGTTTGCCCCGGCCCATCTCTTTGTTCTGCTGGCGGCTCTCCTCCCACGCACAGGCTCTGCCGCGCTGGGCACTGACTTAGGAGCTCTCTGCAAGGCTTGGGCACACCTGAAAAGCAACTTCAGGTCTCTTCCACACAGGAGAAATTTCTCCTGTGGTGCTTTTTAATTACAATTTACAACCGCCTTTGTACCTTTAGGTTACAACCTAACCGGCACTATTTGTATTTAGTAGATTATTTTATTTTATGTATTACTTTTCCCTTAAACTTTGTAGGCATGTATATTCATGAAAAGAACAGAGGGGAAAAAAAATCCAGAAATTACCACAAGAAAAACCCCTGCTAAAAGCAATAAGTTTGCTGACAGATGGTAGAATCAGTTGAAAATCGAGTACCATATTTACTAAGTCTAACCCATTTAGTAAGCCAGAAAAGTGTTATCTAATTCTATCCCCTGTGTGTTTGTGTTTTGGAATAAACAGATGCCTAATGAGGAATGTGTCTAGTATGGTTTTCGAAGAACCTGGACGGATCCTGGTTCTGATTCAATACTTGATTTTGACAAAGATGAAAACATGCACAGCAGAAACTATTGTTTTGATATTTAAAATTACAAGTATTCCAAAGATAGCTGAAAGACAAAGACGAGTTTCCAAAAAGGTGCCAGTATAGGGTACAAATCAGAAAAGCACAGAAGTGTCAAATTGCTTAACCTGCATTTTACATTTCCTATTCTATTTATATAACACCCCAAAATGCAGTGAAATAAAGGGCAAACAGGCTCAAATCACTTGCAGGCTTGACAGCTACCACAATCAATTCATGCATGTTTGTCACTGGGTTTTCTAAAATAATAGAACTGCCTTAGGAAGACATATGTTTGTGTACTTTGTGGCAGATCTGTGTAAGAAACCAAAAATGGATGAAAAGACAAGGGTAATCGGGGTGACAGACACTTTAGGGACGATGAGTTGCTCACAGACCATGCCTGGCCCGTGAGACCCTTGTCTGTGCAATTCCTGCACAGAGGAAGGTGACGCTTCTGGAGAACCCCAACTCTGCCTGAATAGCTTCTCAAATCTCACCTTTAATAGGATCCATTGGTATGTGCCCTCCCAAAATCTTCACTGTGTCAAGGCCATGCCAAAATACTATAGGATGGGATATTCTACTATGAGAATAGGATGTTTCCATGCTGCAGAAGGCTTTAAAAATATGGTTGGTTCATTCTCTTCTTCTGTTTTTTAGTTAAAGTGTATGTAGGATCTGGTATTTTATAAGAATGAAATATTACATCTTCACATAGAGGAGAACACTTTTAATAATTTTTTAATTAGAGAGAGACCTATTGTTCATTTTCCACAACATTAAAAAAAAAAAAAAAAAGAAAAGAAATGGTGATTGGTTATAGATTTCAATGTAGTGATATTGACTCATTCCCAGTTCTTAATGTTGCTCAAGGGCTGGTAAAGACATTTTGCTGGGTTGCTGGGGTTTTTTTCTATTTTCAGTTGCATGAAGCTAGTTGGCAATGAGATATTTTTATACTAAAATTGTTAGATACCTGTCTGAAAATAACAGTAAGTCAACAGTTGGAGCAGCAACTGAGCATCCAGAATCTCAACTCTGTTCTCAGTACTAACACCTGTTCTGTGATCAAAAAGGAATTATTTCTCTGCCCTTTCTGTACTCTTCACTTGGGAGATTTAAAGTTTTCTCATCCTATGGAATTGTGAATCTAAATTCACATTTATGTTATTCTAATAAAGCTATTTCTAATTGCATTATATGTAAGACACAATGCTAACAAACTGTTGCACTCTCTTTATTGCAGAACAAGCTTACCCTTCCCACAAAGAAAAGGGGCACCGGAGGCAATAACAGAGTATTTTAACACATGCAAATATACATGATTTGTAAATATTAATAGCAATTACTGAATTTCAGTTCTTATCTAGGCCGTGTCAGAGGGTGGTTTTCTCTTCACATTTTAGCAAAGGTGAGTTTTGATAAGGGACCTGAAATGAAAAGGAAAGGTGCTGGCACTGTGGGTTTCCTCTGACAGCTTTTCCACACCTGAAAATCAGCATAGACAAATGCCAGTGGGAAAAGTTTTACCTTGTCCTTGGTTTGAAGGTGCAATATGAATATAAATTTGTTATGTTTCTGCTTTTATGCAAGGCAGACCAGGAAAGAGTGTGGATCCTGATTTTAAAGTTTCACATTTGGCTTGCCCATTCTTGGCTATACTTTGTCGCATTTCCAAGGCATTAAAACAGGGACTCAGGGGCCTAGCTAAACATAATGGTATAAAGTTTCTGGTGCAGTAAGCTGTAACGCTCGGTATGCTCCGGAAAGTTTGCATTCAGTCTTTTAATAAGTGACGACGCAACATAATGCTCCTGATAATTTTCAGCATGGACAGATGGTGTATGAACAGCCTGGTGGGAGGAGAAGCAGCCCGGCTTAGGGTAACACTGCTCGCCGAGCTATCAGGGAGGAAACAGACTTCCTCTGCCACTGCCCGGTGCCAAGGAGCTTGTTTTATCTCCTGCTCACCACACTGATCAGCCTTCGCTTTCTTCTGTTTTATAGGCAGCGGCTTTATGCAGAAATTGCTGTTCCTTCCTACTGCCAAAACCAAGCCGTGTTTTAGATTAGAACTAGGCAAGGAGTCATTTACAATTAACTCTGCTCTGAAGCTCAGGTGGCTGGAAATGCAGATTGGCCCAATTTGCTGTGAGCCATTGCAAGGTGAGCACGTTATTCCCTGGGGCTCGTCCATCCCGAATCGCCCAGCCTGGGTGCTGAGGCTCGAGGTGGCCGGGCAGCTGCTGTAGGGACCATGTAGGCTGCTTTAGCAGGAACAGAGGTTGCTTTGGGAAGCTTCTCTCTGACCACAGCGTCCAAACAAGATCTTGCAGATGCTACCTATATAGCTTTCCGGCTGCAAGAAATTCCACAGCTAATGATAGCAGCAGGAAAAATAATCATGCAGGAGTTGGATAGCATGGCATGACAGCTGATCATGTAATGTTTGCTTCATCTGCTCGTGCATGTGCTGCTTGCCCCCTTTCAGGTCGCCAGTTCTGCCCAGCGAAGCAGGGGCCTGTGTGCAGATTTCACTATTACCCACTCTCTATGTAAATGTGCTAACGATGTAGGGCAAAATATTTCTCCAGCCCTGGTGTGCTGACCGCAGCCTAAAATGTCTTGCCATGTAATACCTCTAGACAGATGTTTCGGCTTAGCCTAACAGAGATGGTTAATAGGTCAAGGAGACTGCTAGTGATTTAAGGATAGATTGAAGATGTTCATTTACTCCCAAAGCTGGAACTCTGAGGCTGTCCTAGACGAATGTTTTCCACAAGCGATAAAATCATTTAAGCAAAAAGAAAGAAGGAAACAAAAAGTTATCATTTTCTTGCTAGCCTACGGTGGTTTAGTGAGCAAGTGACACAGTAAAAGAAATGAACAAATAAAAAATATCATCTGTCTCTGCAACTCTCTTTAGAATGTCTGGGATTTTTTTGTTTTGCTTTAATGCAGTTTTCCTGGTTTTGCTCCTCTTTCTTTTTTTATTTTTTATTTATTTTTTATTTTTTTTTTATTTTGCATGAATTGAGGACTGTAGAAAATAGCACTAGGGTATAACTATAAATCTCTGTCTGCTTTCTTTCTCATCTCAGAGTGGACAGGAATTTTTCATTTCATACATTATTGACCATGTGATAGACCAGTGATTCCACAGAGTGGAAGCTTTAAAAAGTTAATGAGGAGGGACAACATGGGGTTGTTGTTCTTGTCATTGTTACTTTTTAATGCTGTGTAGCAGTTAGGACTGGGCAGCTGGGCACGCTAGATGCAGCTACTACTGTAATTTCTATTGCACCGAGCTGATGACAAAAGATGTCTTCTCTTTCGGGCTCTTCTTTTTCTTCTCTCCCATCGATGCACTCACAGCACGGGCAGGGGCTCTGCACTTGCAGCCTTCGCAGCTGCGGGAGCCTCTGGCCGTCCCGGCAAACAGGGAACACTCGCATCAGCATCCAGAGGTGCAGGGATATCAGTATGCAGCATCTGAAGGCTAAGCATTAATTTCAGGAAGAGGCAAAGAAAACACAGCGTATTTTTGATTTCATTAGTTCTGAAGTATCTACCTTCCCTGAAGACATTCACTAAATAAGCTTAACATGTCCTCTGGCTATCATCTGTAGTAAACCTCTAGCAAAGACATGAGTACTGGAAGCTTTATTACAATGGGTACTTTTGGATACATTATTTTACATGGAGATGCCATCTGTTTTGTACTGTAACACATATCTGAGCAGTGTAATAGCAGTTGAAAATACCTCTGTCAGGACCCTAGACCAGCCAATATAGTGCTGGGCAATATCACTGGGCTGGGAACATGTTGACATATTCTGGGCTGGGCTTTCTCTTACACGGGTGTTATTTTTATACAGCTCCATAGAGTTCAGCTGAACAAGTCCTTATTTATACAAACATGAGGTCAGGACTTCATCCAGTGATTCGTTAAGTCTTAAACACTTTAATCAAAAACTGAGAAAATAGCTGAGAAATTTCTTCTCATGAGAATGCCTCATCCTTGTGAAATGTCTGTTTCTACAGCCATCTAAAGGGAAATATTGAAAGTAGGATCTTTGGAAGGATATTACGATGCCATGGAATTTTAACTATTATATTTTTCCATTAAGAAACCCAAACCAGAAAATGCTTTGTACTTTTCCCATGTAACCAAAAATTCAAACACTTCCTATATACTGGGTTTAGGTCTTCATCTGCTAAAAGCTGTCCTGACTTCATTGACTTAAAATGGATCTACTGAGGTTTAAGAAACCTCAAGATTTTCTCAGTATTCAAAGAACAAGGTCTGATTGTCTCAGATACTTTGTAGAAAGACTCCAGATTACTATTAGGAAAAAAAAAAAAAAAAACAGTTTTATCTGTAAGACAGTGAAACAATGGGACAGATTGCCTAGAGAAAATATGGCAACTAAACACTAAAAGTCCTGAAGAATACATTAGACAGGTATCTGATTTTACGTTCTGGCTTATGATTTTATGTTCTGGCTTATCAGTAAATGATAGCATGATACAAAGTGCCTTGAAGTCAATAAATATTTAACTGCTCTTTGGCCTTGTATTTTCTGTAGCAAAGCCTGTAGCTCTGCTGTGAAGGAGTTTCATTCCATTATCTGCATGTCATTAACAGATAGGACAGACAAAGAGAAAGGTTTTTGAGGTTAGACCCAAATAGATATAACTTTCCATGTGTCTCTACACAGATGTGTGTGGAGATCAGTGAAGCCCCTTGCTGACTAGTTGCATCAGTACAAAATTGACTTTTACATGTTTTTTTATGCAAAATAGAGGTACAGAACATACCATAACGATAACAACTTTGTGTTACCTGAAGGCTGTCAGGGTAGAAGTGTGGGGAATAAGGCTGGGAGATTGGGCTGTTTCTGCACGAGTGGTAGGAGGCAGCAGAGGAGCTGCCCCTGCTCGGAGTCCAGGTCCCAGGACTGTCGCTGCCATGAGGAGCTCAGCTGGTGGCACATTGCTTTGGGAATGGGGCTGCTGGGCTCAGGTGGCTCCATGCTGGTCCCATCCATGCTGGACTGATGCTCCTCCTGCCCAGCTGCTTCCAGTGCAGGCAGATCAGGACTGCTCCAGGTTATGCTGCCATTTCAATGCATTTCAATTATTAGGCTGCTAACAGCATCCCAAAGTGTTGTATGAAGTACCTTAAAACCTCCCTTCACCATCTGATGATAGGAATTGTATCCTTCCCTCCCATCCTATGCCTGGCTTGCCTTTTTGGACAACTACATTTGTGAGCAATGATCAAATTTTACTGCAAATAGCTGCAAAACATCTCTAAAAAAGAGGTTCACTTTCTTTTAGATCCATTAAATATCACTCAGATGACAACCATCTTCCTCTCCTTCCACATGCATGTACATGGATTTCCTCCATTCAACAAGTATTTTTGCCAGAGTTATCATAATACCTCCTCTTTTTGCCTTCCTTTAAAATCCTCTGCTAAGCACTAGCATAGTTTTGCATGTGAAGGGCATGACCTGGTTACTGAACACAAGGACAGCTCAAGAAGCTATTAGCTGTAACAACTACACCAGGATTTTCGCTGCAATAGGAAGATCAGCCTATGTTAACATGAAAGACGTTGAAACTTGCAGAGACATCTGCATAGTAAGGCATATATTTGTTCACATATACATACATGTATGCACATGTATGCATACATGTGTACATGTGTAAGAGTATGTATACACTTTACATATATGTATGTACATTTATGTATACACTTTACATAGACGCTGGGTCCAAACTGATCTTGTAAGTTCACTGAGAATTTCTGAAGACCCTCTGCTGGCCATATATCATTATCTATCATATAGATAGGTGCTGACAAGGCTTATTGTTTAAAATGTCTCTGCCTCAACTGTCTTTTCAAAGCAGCTATTTTGCATGTGCTTTTCTTGATTAGATCTTACAAATTACTACTGCTCAGAAGAGCTTCCTCACCAATCCTTCCAACTTAGTCCCTAAATTGTGGGAGGGAATCAAAAGGATGATGTTCGCTGATGTTTTACTTTGAATCACTGGCAAATGTTTTATGTAACTCATTTTCTTCTGCACAATTAGATTCTGAGGACACAGGGACTAGGCTTTTTTTTTTTTTTAATTCAAAGGTCTCAGTAACCAAAGCATAATGTATTCTGCCCAAACTGTGAGAACAGAGCAATACAGAATAATTTACTTCACTAATGCCAAATTAAAATTCATAACACAATTCTTTAATTACCATCTGAATTCAATTCTCAAAGAAGTTTGCCCTAATTGCATTGTTGATATGCATGGATGCAAATAAGATGTTGACTGTTTCCCTTGTAGCAAATGACTGTTTCTAATATGCACACATCTAACAACATGGGGCCAAATTCATACCCAGTAAAAAAACATTAGAGTCAGCAGAGTGATATCAGGGATGAATCTGAACCACTCTTCCTAGGAAAGCTGGTCTACTTATCAGCCACTAAAAATTGTCCCTCCAGTGCCTAGAGACAAACACACTGTCCCTGTTTTCCCTGAGCAAGGCAGTGAAAAGCTCCAAGAAAACCCCCAGAAGGCTGGAAAGACAAAAGTGTGAAACGGGCATGTGTGGAACAACATTTGCCAGAAGGTAGCAAGGACGTATGAGCCCAGATGTTCTTCTCTGCTTTTGTGACAGAACTGAATAGGGATCCTATTCTTAGCCCACAAGCACAGGTGTTTTGAAGGAAGAGAGTGAGAACATCAGACTGGTGGCACAGGAAATTAAATAATATTCATCAAAGCAGAGAGAGAAGAGCATGAGCATAATTTAGGCATTTTTGCAACTGCTGCACACTTCTCTCAGGTGAGCTAATTAAACAGGAACACTTTGAAACATTCTCTTAGTTCCAGAAATGAAATAGGTTAAAAAGTCCTTTTCTGGAACAGAAGATAAATATCTGGGGAAACAGAATATGTTACATTTTTTGTGAAAAAAAAAGAAACAAAACAACCTCTTATGTTTTATAAGCTTTGACTGTGTGCAGCTTTGTTTCTTTGTCATTTGAGAGTGTTTCTACTATATTTGTGCTAAAAAAAAAATATTATTTATTGAAGTAAAGTCTACCCATTCCACTCATACTCTGGCAGTAAGCAATAAATAGTCACATAGACATCTGTCGTAGTCCTGTGGACACATAGAAGATAATAGTGCACCTTTCTCTAGTAGGGCAGAAGATGGGAGAATACCAAGGGATTATTGCTGAGCAGGATTTTATTTCATTTTTCTCAGATGCATAGGATGAGCTGAAGTGCTCCCATTCACTTTTCATTACAGGTTCTGATCTAAGAGAAATAATATTCATAGTGTGTTTGTTCAGTTGCCTAAGTCATGTTTTCTTAAAGGAGATCTGCAAAAGGTGAAGAAATGGGCTTGCTGCCCTTCATTCTTCTTTTATGATGTTTAAAAAAGGCCTGAAATGTTTGCATTTTTTGTTTATGACATCAGAAATTCAGCCTCAGTCTACTCTGCTCTTCCTGGGAAGGTCGATGTAGAGTATTAGCTGTTGGAGATATTAGAAATATCACCATAAATACAACTCCATCTAAAGGGAGATTGCTCTTGTTCAGAGTGTTTAAAATGTTGTGTCTGGTTAATATCTGTTTATCTCAAAGGCCTGAATTAGGTCATTAAACTCTTGTAAGAACACAGAAGGATCTCTGCAGCGAGGGCACCCACACGGCCTGATGTGCAGCTGAGAACAGGGAGCCAGACTCCTTGCAGCTCAGGTGGGTTTGGCTGGTGTTTGACAGCCCCACGACATGGATGCTGCAACAGAGGCATGAGCAAAGCATCCTCTGGGAATCTACCAGGATGACGGGCCCCATCAGAATAGTGACAGTGCTTTGCAGAAAGGACAAGAGGACAAGAGGAAATGACCTCAAGTTGCACCAGGGCAGGTTCAGGTTAGATATTACGATAAATTTCTACACAGAAAGAGTGGTGAGGCATTGGCGGAGTCACCATCCTTCTCAGTGTTGAAGAAAGCTGTAGATGTGGCATTTAGGGGAATGGTTTAGCAAGCATGGCAGTGATGGGTTTACAATTGGGCTTGATGATCTTGAAGGTCTTTTCCAAACATAATGATTCTATGATTCTATGAATGGCACTGTTGATGGAGAAAGCTTAGATGATTCAGTGCATTCTTCTAGGCCCATGAAAAACTGAGGACAGAAAATGCCAAGGATGAGGTGGAGATTGTGTAAATGGTATGTGTGGCCTTTCAGCAGTGTTGCCTGCATGCCTCTTTTTGAAATTTGGGCCCCTGTTGCGAGGGCTCCTCCCGCTTTCGACTTGGAGCTGGTCATAGCAATGAAAGGCAAGTTGAACTTGCAGGTTGAGGGGAGACCCAGCACAACCTGATGAGAACAAACAGGTCTGCTGTAAGAACAGATATATTTTTTTTCAGTTATTTAGATGCCAGTATTAGGAATTCAGTTAAGGGAATAAAAGTCAAATACTGACAGATGAGATAAAATTGCGCCCAGCTGCCCTTGTTGGAGTTTCTGGGGTGAGTAGCACAGAAGAGATTTTTAGGTCACTATTAACAAAGACTAAAGTAGGGGGAATATGTCAGAGGTATTTGGAAGTCACTGGAGAACATCACAAAACAGATGCTCTGTTTTGGTTAAAACCACTGACTGTCCTCTGGGAGGGTCTTTTTCACCTCACTGTTTGCTCCAGGTTGAGCTACTCAGACTAAGTGCTTCAGTTGCGGTTTCTCCTTCCCCAGCTCACACTGTCGATCCATCCTGGATGAGAACCATGGGAGACTGAGCAGATACGGCTCAGTGCTTTAACCAGCGGGGTTAGGAAAGCAGTGTCTGGGCCTCACCACAGGTTCAAAGTAGAAATTGAGGCATAACATCTAAGAATTCCATTTAGAGGAAGCAGTATCTAGTTAGCAGGAACTTGCTAGAGATCTCACAAGGTATGGGTGATCTGGTGAGCACAAAAGAAGGTATTTTAACCAGTAGGAGAAGTCAAGTTTAAATTTCAGTATGGACTATAACCAGGGGTCACTGATATAGCAGATCACACATTCTCAGTATTTTCAATATGGTAAAATGGACAACAACAGCAGCCAATAATATATCTGACACTTAAAAAAAGATTATTTTGTAAAGTTAAGGATAATAGTGCATCAAACTGACTGGGTTGAAAGATGTGTATGAAAACAGGGAGTTTCTTGAGAGGACCTTGTTAGATGACCTGAAAGCTTGCCACTTCCCAGCCAAGAACAACCCTACATAAAATTTTAGTCCATCTGGTTCTGATGAAATGAAGCAAGAATTAGAGATTAAAAAAAATCAATACTTAATAAGCAGTAAAGGAGAAAATAATATAGATTAAAACATTTGAAATGTATAAATTTAATAAAGGAGCCAAAGACAAGGATAATTTCTATTTAGCAGGGATAAGGGTATTGAAAAATAATTTTCTACTGGCTGGAAGTCATTATAACTTCATTGTCAACAAGCTGAAGCACAAGAATGTAAAAACTGATACAAGATTTAAATCAGTATTAGAGAATAGCAATTATTAGGCATCATTAGTATGGTTTTATGGAGGTGCAGAACCACTGTTTTTCACCACTGCAACTCTCCTTCTTTGAGGTTGGAAGTTAAATGACAATATATGTAGATTTTACAGAGATTTTGTCTTAATATTACACAGTGTTTTAATTAAAAATGAGAACTGTGAGAGAGTAATTACAAGTATTAAGATCTCAGAGATTTAGGAAGTCACACAAGGAGAACCTGCTACCACATAGGTTATTTTGAGTCACCTTGTGTTGTTCAAATCTGTCATAAATAATCTGGGAGTAAATACAAAATGAATATAAAAACATTTAAATTTCTGTTAATCGGTAGTTATGCTTCTTTGAAATTCAGTGCTCATTTTAGATTCATAAAATTCTGCTGGCAATATTTCTGAATTTTGGAAAAATAGGCAGAAGTGTAAATACTAACAAGAGCAAGAAAATCATATAGATGCAGTTATATGTGCAGCTTAGTAAACTGGTCAAGCCAGAGAAAAGGAATTTCAACACAGACAAATGCAACGATATGAACGGAGAATAAGGATGGTTGCAGACTTCACAGCAGTAGATCTGGAAAGCACCAGCTTCAATAGTAGTAAGAAACTTAGGGATAAACATTTCAAAGTGAGCTCCAAATGTAAAAATCTTACAAAATAGCTAATATAATTACTGAATATATATGCAAAGTAGGAAGCAGCATCAAGATTGACTTTATGATGGACACATGTTTATATTTTTAAAAAGATGTTGAAAATTTCAAAAGGAATTTTAAAAAACAAAACAAACACAAAATACTTCTCAAGTTAGAGGATTTTTTTTTACATTTACAAGCTTTAAGAGATCCATCTTTTAACTGCTCTATTAGGAGGGAGACTTAAAGCTTACATGAGTGCTCTCGCCTTCAAGTGAGAAAATATTGGGTGCTAATGGACTATTCAGGAAGGAAACTAAGATCTGTAAGCTTCACAAATCAAAGATCAAGGTAAAAAATAATCACTGGAATTTCAGATTTGCCATGTCTTGGTGTATTTTTGATCAATATCATTTTCAGGGAAACATCCTCTAAGCGAAACCTTTCTTTGCTCTAATCCCCTGTAAATTATTGAACCTGGTGTAGAAGTACGTGGCTGTGAGTTGAAGAAAGCAAAGGGAGATGAGCAATGGTGGCGGCCTGGTGGCTTTGACAGTTCAGAATTTGTAGAAAATGAGGCAAATTTAATGAGTTTACTGGATTCCTTTGAGGTAACAGGGCATACAGAGGAAGGAAATTGAGAATGGGTAGGTGCTAGATGCAGCCTATGTACTTTCAGTTAAAAGGTACAGCTGAGACTGCCGATCTTCCACCTCTGTGCCACTGGATCTGGCCCAATAAATCTGTCTGGGAAAGAAACAAGACTTCAAAAAAAGACAATGGTGATTCTGTTCAGGGAGAGCTGCAGGCAGGAAGGTGCTTCTCTCATTTATATGGAAGTTGTGACACACAGTGGTGTGTCACATGTAAAGTGGTGGCCTCGTAGCCACCTTCATAGGGGACAAAGGAGTAGCACTGTTTTGATCCTCATTATGAGAATGAAAGTTATATACAAAAAAAAATAGTCCTCGATGTGAGAAAGAGTGTTGTCTTTAAGTGACAGTAGTTCTGCACATAGGCAAAGAGGAGGTAAGAAGAAAGTCATGAAGGACTGGATCTAAAATTAGTAATTCAGACAGTGAGTTCAAGGTGATGTTCAGAACAAGGACTCAGTATCTCTGCAATAATGTAATGCATTCACAGAGGATCCTCCTATGTGTGATGGATCAGGGGAACACAATCCAAAGAGAATTACAAACAGAATTCAACAAATTCCATGTCACATTTACTTCATTGTATGTTAGATCCAATAGTTCGGATCAACTTTTTTTTTTTTTTAATTTGTGAGACACAGAGAGAGTTGACTATGACTGACCAAAAGGAAAAAAGATCCTGGGAGAGAAAGCTTACCGTTTATACAAGGAGCACAAGATG
>JAVCKT010014377.1:24261-38775 GCA_032273925.1 Rhynchotus rufescens
CGCACTCCCTCTCTCTCTCTCTCTCTCTCTCTCTCTCTCTCTCTCGCTCTCTCTCTCTCTCTCTTTCTCTCTTCCTTCCTCTTTCTTTCTCTCTTTCTTTCTTTCTTTCTTTCTTTCTTGGTGATTCATAGTGTCAGTACTTAAAGAAAAATAGGAGCTCAAGGCCACTCATTTAAAACTTGAGAAACTCACTTCAGGGAGAGATCTCTGAGCAATCCACTTAAGCAGATATTCTGTTGCATCTGAGGGGGGTTGCTTATTTATTTATTTTACGGCCAAAGTGCTATGATCATGCTGCAGGATTGACTGAGTGCTGCTTAAAGTTTGGGCTGATGTCAGAAAGCGCCAGGCAAAATGACAGGGAGAGAGCATCCCTTATTCATCTCATACAATGATGGCTGTTTTGTTTGGAGCCACTGAAATGATGCAAATAGAGCTATTTTTTTTAATGTTTCACAGCAGTCTCTTCCCACGCTCTGATGCTTGAAAGGGCACCCCACAGACAAAATTTGATTTATAATATTTTTGATTTATACATGTTTTGTTTATTTAGCTTATGAAGCATTTTTTAAAAATTCTTTGTCGTTCTCTTATCTATGCAGTATCTTTGTGCCATTAGCATATATAGCAGACGAACATTTGTCTATTAGATGAACAGGCATTTTGCTTAATTTCTTAAATGTTTAAAATACACCCAAGTCGTTCCACATTAAACAAAAAAAAAAAAATGAAGAAGCAATAAAGAAGCAGGAATGAAACACCAAGTACTTTTGAACAGAAATATGATATTTATTTGCTTGCTTTGTATTTGTCTTTCTGTGGAAGAGATACTTAAGTCACTAAATACCAGGGGAGAAGGCAAGGCTAGGGCTGTCCTTCATTCCCTGCTATCCATGATGCTGCAGGTATTTCCCTTACCCAGGAGAAGAGTCACTGTGAGGGACGGGATTCCATCTTTCCATCTCCCAGGAGGACTGGGAACAGCTTGGTCTGCCTGGCTGGCTCCTCTATGATACTGAAGATTAAAAAAAAAAAAAAAAAAAAAAAGGAACATTTGCTAGACTGGGCTGTGAAATCTATATGTCTCATCTCCATGTTGTGTCTCAAACACCTGGTTTGAATATGCTTTGATTTGATTTCTTTAGCTCAGTGTTTCTTTCAGGGTGAGGAAGCATCGTTAGCTATCCCACCTAATTCATCTAGGTTGGAATAGTGTCTATAGGTAGGTTTAGGAAAAGCTTCAGAAAATTCAGTCACCTGCTATTCCCTGGAGCAGACAGGCTCAAGGAGAGGAGGGAACTTGTCCGTAGGGTCTTGCATCTTCCAGGCTGTAACTTCAGGCCAGTGAACCAAATGGAGAAGAGGGGAAGTAGCTCTAGTTCTGTGTTTCTTTGTCTTCTTGCCTTACCCCAGAAAAGGCCAAATAAAAGATGCATTTTTTATGGAGTTATGTAAGACTAGAAAGGACATAAATCTTAAAATCAGGTCAGTCTGAACCAATTTGGTGGTAGCTGCTATATTCAGAATGACATACAAGCCAAATGATCAGTCAGTCACCAGCTCTATCATATAACATTGGGTCATGAGAGAAAGAAGAAAAGCAAAACAAACAAACAAACAAAATCACTCAGCAGTGCAGTGTGTGTAATCTGCCTCCTCTGCAGGAGGTGCTCAAGGAGGTACCTACAACAAGGGAACAAAGTCTGACTGGACTGACTCCCAGGCAGGTCCCAGGGAATGAGAAAGTAGAGTGTGCCCTCAGACACCTCAGGTTTAAAATGAATTTCCATCGAGTGTGAAGCAAAAGTATAATTTGTTTCTTCTCATACCTCCTCTATAGCAGATTAATTATCCTATGGTCACAAGATTGCAAGAAGCTTGGGGTGGTCGATAAAGAAAGTGTTTCGGTTATTGCTCCTCGTAGGCTCCTGTTATTTTTCTTCCTTGCCAGCTTGAGGTAATATCTTGATTGCCGCCAGTTTGTTTGATGTCAGGGCCAGCACAGAGCTGGTTTGACATGTGCACTGAACACACTGACAGCAGCTCGGAAGTTCATTGATGCTGGTATGGCAAGAAATGAATGGAGTCCAGAAGAAGGAAAATGCACTCAGAACATCAGGGAGGAGGCTTCACTTTCCCGTGAGATACTGGGCTATTCCTTGTCTGCGAGACACACTTCAACACATCATGTCAAACAGCAGAATCATGAGAAAACTTGCGAGGTATTCCTATTAAGACTAATTGATTTTTAAATACTCTATTATCCCAAGTTGGCATCTAATTATGTCTTTCAGGATCCTGACACGGTCCTGGTGGTGGCAAGAAGCTATGATTGTTTGGGGCGCAGCGCTGTGGTGGGCAGCAGAGCATCCATCTGAAAGGGTAAGACGAGACTTTTTATATTTTTTTCCGACTGACATGTTTCAGGCTTCTGCAAGAGGAATTGTGATGCAGTAAAAGAAGTGTGAGATGAGCTGGTGGGAAGCTTGGGGTTGTAGTCAGACTCCAGCTGGAGTAAGACTTCTATACAGAGATCAAACTGTTCTGGCAGATAATTTATTACCTTTCTCAAACAAATCAGTTTGGCCTTAGGGTCATTAATGTTTATAGTGAAGCCCTAATTAAGCAAATATAAACCTTATGCTCAGCAGAGATCACATTAAAAAAGAAAATAATCACATAGTCTTCCTTGTACTTGCCTCTCCCCCTGATTTCGTGATGACAATATTAATGGACTAACGGCAACTGAAATTAGATCAAATGTTGGAGATATATCAGGGCCAAGCCGAGTTGTCATCTAGAGAAAGTACAGATCAAGTACAGCGAGCCTCACATTCTGCTTCTCCTCTGGCTTGTGTTTTGTGCAGTCATTTTTGTCTGGGCAAGCACGGTGTGAAATGCCATCAAATCAAGAGGATGCATTTCACGTATTCCGCAAATGACTTCCCGAGGTGCCTGTGCTGGGAGACTGGTAACTGGGAGCTGCTTCCCAAGCGCTGCTGTGCTCCTCCGTGCAGAAAAAAAAAGGCACTTATATGTTGAGCAGTTTGTCACTGAGTTCCTTTTGGTATTAAGAAAGCAATAAAGAAAAAAAAGTAAATAATCTGTGTGTTGGTTTGGTCCCTATAACTGTATATGTGAATGTTACCCTAAAAATCACTGTGTGCACGTCCTTTGTGGAGGGAGGGAGCACAAAATGGCAGCTGTGTAGAAAGGAGGGGATTTCTTATCATTAAAGCACATAGGGAAATCAAATATGCGACCTACCTCAACCATTACTGTGAAATATTGTCACATAGTCAATATCTAATCACAAGGGGAAAAAAGGAAAAATTGAAATTATTCATATTTTAGCAATCTTTTCTTTGAGATGCAACAATTTCTTCTCAATATCCTGACTTGCCATACTAGTTGCTTCATACTTATCCTTCACTCGTGCAGGCCAGCCAAAAATGAAGTACTTCCACAGATTAAAACTGCCTCAAACACATATGGATTTGGTTTAAAGAAATAGATGGAGTTTGAAACTATAACTATTTCAGGAAATGAAATACAGTTTTACGTTTTTGTAAGGTCTTTAAATATTTTATGGAGTACCAATGTTTGCTTGTATTAAAAAAAAAAAAAAAAAAGCTCTTAAGTATTTTATTATGTACTTTACTTGGAAAGACACCAAAAGGAGGAGGGGAGGAATCTTACACCTATGTTCAGAACTGCCTTACCAACCTGTATTATTATAACAGAAATGTAAGGACAAAAGGACATAACAGGGCAGATATTGTTAATTTCTTGGGTTTATTTGTTGCACACATTTCTTTGATTAAAAATACACTACTATTTGATAAAAGAACATTGTCCTGGGTAAGGTGAATTAGCTCTGTGTTCTGTGCATGAAGTAAAGGTTGTGTAAAAGTGTCCTTTAATCTGACTGCCTAATTACCTCTGCTCTTTATCTGGAAAGGTTCATAAGAAGGTGTTCAGGGTAAGTGATTGTGCTGGCTTGGTAGGACCTGGCCTTGGATCACAGAAAGGTAGGTAAATGGGTAAGACCAGACTAGTTTTGGCATCCACATGCAGAGACATACACTGTAAGTACAAAACAGCATGTTCTGACTCTGTGTTTTCTCTGGGTAGTAGTAGCAGGAACACTGTGTTCATTTAAATTAAACCAGTTCCTTGGATAATAACAAAGTAATTAAAGAAGCCACCGAGGAAAAAGAGCCAATTTATTTGAATCATGTTCAGAAAAACTACAACAAGTGCCTGAAGGTACAAAATAATGTAGTTAAGATGGCAGATTGATGATTTTTAAAAATGCATCTTGATATTAATTTAAATTATTGTCTCTAGTCCGAGAATAATAATGGATGTGAATATTTAATTTTGGGACAAGGATGTTTTCTTCAGCAAAATTAAATTCAGAGACAAAACTGGCATGTATGCCTAAAGTCCATTTGTAGTATAAAGCAATTTATATGTGAGATAAAATACATTAAAATCTGGTCATTTTTATGTCTTTGTATTTCCACAACTCTCCCTGAAACTGAAAAAGAAAATGTAGACCTTTTGCTAGATGACATGAGATTAACGTTGTTTGATCATAAGCTATGTCAAATGGACCTCAAGAAAAATTACACTTTTCAGTGCAATAGAGGGAAAAAAGAAAGATCTGACATTTAATATACCATACACCACCACTGATGGTCCTTTATTTTTTTTTTTTTGTGTGTGTGTGCTCATAGAATCACACAGAATAAAATAGTTTTGCAGGCCTATTCTTTACAGCTTTCCTGAAGAATGGGCCATCTGCAATAAGCTAGCACAAAAATGCAAGCCAGTTGGCTGGTTTATACTGTCTGTCATTAGCACAAGGTGGTTTTTCATGTGTTGCAGAGTTCTCCTGTGTTCATGCACCTAAGCATTAGTCCTCTGTGCAGACTTCCCTGGTTATTCCCAACTGTGATGGTGCAAATACAAATATTCCCAGGCTCTAGCAAATTAGTCAGCTTGCTTGGAGTATCATGACATTGCTCCCTTGGGAGTCAAAGATGTGGGAACCCATTTTATGCTTATGTACTCTGCTTTACCATCTAGCCAGAAATAGCTAAAGTTTAATTTAGAGGAGAATCTCACAGGATTGCTGACACTACAAAACTTCAGTTTTTTCTCCGGATAAACCTGCACTGAATACATCATTTCAATTCATCTACCACCTACCATCAAACCTAGCACTCAAAAGCAAGCTCACAGAGAAACCACTTACAAGTTTATCCATATTAATCTAGGGTCACAGACAGTACAGATACAGAGCAGGACAGGGAGCTGAGTCTGTCGTAGTGGCACTGATGGATGACTGGCACAGAAGGTCCATTGCTGTCAATAGATACAAGAGAGAAAACCATTCTTATTCTCCTTAATATCTTTGCAGTATTTGGCACTGTTGACCTTATGTCAAGTCTGACAGGTGGCATGAATCCAAAGTAACTCTTCAGTTAGACAAAGACCCATTCTTTTTTCTAGTCCTTTTCAACATCTACATGCATCCAGCAACTAAGCAAACTGGATTTAAAAGCCAGTGAGATACAGATGGCACAGAACTGGACTTATCTTTCCCTACGTATGACTTCTTTGTTATCGCTGAGGTTTTAGAGTGCTTGGATATGGCCCAGTGCTTTGCTTTTCTAGAATAATGGCACTTTCTGCAGTAAGAATAACTTATATCTACACAGGAGACAAAACTTATTCATGCAGTAGAAGCAAAGCACAAATAATCTTTTAGCTGTGGAAAAGGCTTCAGGGGGCTTGGTTATTAATCCAAAAAATAAAAGTTTAGAAAAAGTTTAGTGTAAAATAGAGCAAAGCAGGTATTAGAAGGAAGCACGCAGCAAATGTTGAATATAAAATAAGACGCAGCTCTATTGACTAGAATACTTTGAGCAGAAACAGATTCTCAACCATTGCATTTGAGTTTCATTATGGACAGTAGGCAGAAACATCACACACACTCAAACAGAGAAATCTGAATCTAAATACTTTCACCCTATTACAAATCATACTCTGATGAGCTGCTTTATTGCACTCCACCACTGAGCCCTGCATGCTGATTGATGACAGATAAAAGCCGGCACCAGAAACTCATCTGGCTGCCCACAAAAAAGGCAGCAAACATTTCTTAATAAAGTGCTGCTTTGCATCATACAGGTCCAAAATAGCAAGCGAAGGGGAATCTGAAACTGAAGAAGGGGTCCGGGTCACTGCTACTCCAGGGCAGCTTCTCGGTCTTTACCTTTCTGTACTTTAAAACGCCAGTGTGGTTTAAAAGAGGACACACAGCAAAATTCACTGTCAGATTTGCTGTATAACCTCAAGCCAAGGATTTGTTTAACAGTTGATCTGAAGCGAAACAGATGAAATTCTTTGTCCTTAACCCCAGCACTCACTAGGTATAAACCAGCGTCTGCAGAACTTCTAGCCCAAGGCATAATCCGGACTTCGGCAAAGCTTTGCTCTTTGGCACAGAATTAATTCTGGGTTAATTTTGACCTGTAAGGCCCACTCTGCTTTGAATTCTGTATATATTAATAAGCTCATTGTATTTCAACTTGGCAGATACAGAATCTAAGGAGACAAGACTTGATGTGTACATCTGGCTGGGGGTGAATGCACATGGGATGGGTTTGCAACTGTGCAACTGCCAGCTCGCCATCTGCCGTGAGCTGTAAGCGAGGGTGGTGTCAAAGAGCTCCCTCCGTGCCGGCTCCTATGGAAATCCACACCTGCTTCCCAGTGCCGGACAACCTCAAGAAAAGTAGTTGCATTATCTAGAACTAGTTTTTCACTCTGGTTAACAGCGCTCAGATCTGTTAAGGCAAGACTAGTTTTAAGGTTCGTTTTCTTTCCCTCAGGTTTTATTTTCCCTTCTTTTTTCCCTCTTCTTTCTTTTTTTCAGTGGAGGGCATTGTGGGGGACAAAGGCTTTGCTGCTTTGATGAGGCAGGTTTGGACACACTGGCTGACACGGGATTAGCATCTGTCTAGCAACAGTGATGCACTGTGACATGTCTCAAGGACAGCTATAGAAAGAGTGCTTTGTACAGAGATTTTATACATCTCTGTTAAAGCGTGCAGCCTTCTGTACATGCAGTCTCTATGCATACGGGGGAATAGTGTCCCTTTGTAAAGTATTTATGTAGCTCCCTTTCTCTCACCTCGGCTACCTAATGGTTCTGCTGTTTTTCAGGCCTTGTATATCCATCAGAGCGAGACAGGATTTCCTGCAAAACTAACACCTCCAGAACTGTTCATTTTCTTTTTTTTTTCCCTCTCTCTCTTTTTTTAATAAATTTCACTAGAGAAATTTATTTACTTATTTTAAAATATCTCCTTCATGAAGCCCTGGCGCAGCGACTACCATAAAAGCTCCTGCTCCCTTTGGCAGGAGGTGGGCATTATACATATGAAGAAACTCATGAAATGTTTTTTTTTTCCAGAATCACATCAGATTAGGGACCCCAATTTTTCCAGCTGCTTGGGTAGGGGATGATGGAAGCAGGAACCAGCACACTCACTACAGCTCATTCCAGGCTCCAGACTACAGTCTAGCGCCTAAACTTGCCTATATCCCAAACACCCTGCTCCTTGAGCTGCAGCCGTCCACTTGAATCCCAGGAGCACAGGAATACTGAACTGTGGAGGTGCCTAACTTCTGGTCTATGAGCTACATGTTATATGTATATAATAGCACATAGGCTCTTTTCTTTGCCATGGAGGTTAGGAGTATTCAGATTACAAAACAGGCATCGACAAGAGGCAAGAAAAGAAAAGAAAAAAAAATATATAAATGTATATATATTTATAATATTTGTATATTTTATATAAAAATATTATATATGTATAGGATGCAATAAGTTATTTTTTTTTGCCAGTGGCTATAGTGAAAAATTTGTAACTGTGCTGTAGTGTGACTTGCCTCTGTCCATTAACCAAGCTAACATTGAGCCAAATGGAACTGGACTTCCCTTTCTGGGACAAAGTCAGGGAGCAATGTGAAAATAAAGCTCATTGATAGGGGAACTACATGCTATCAGGCTGCATCACACTCCAAAATGTTATCACTTCTCTCCAAAAAGACAGAAAATAAAATATTTTTCGCCATGCACAGTGTATCAGGGAACTGGCAATTATATTTAGTAATTTTTCACATAGTTAAGTGATAATGGTTCCTTTTCTGTGCCCTTTGGGAGTAAGTGCCTGGACCCTAGACCAGCTGGTAACATCATCAATGCATAACTGAGATTGCACAAGTTATTTATAGATCCAAGAATTTTTCAGCTTGAAGGTAATTCAGATACTTCAAAGAGAGTTCAGAACCAAACATTTAAAATCTGTTTTCCCTAGAGAAAGAGAAAAGAAACTCAAATTTTCCCTGAGGAAATTTTGGTTTTGCAGAAACTGCTTTTCTGTCACAAAATATTTTGTTGGCAAACTCTTGAGCTGCCCTGGCTCCTCACATAAAAGCAAGGGAAAGAAAATGTACCTGCTTATTTTACTTTTTCATATGAATGGACACAGAGCTATTTTTCTTTCAAGAACAAAGTATTTAATTCACCTTCACATGTTTTTATCTCTTTACCTACGAAGTTTAGAAAATCTAATACACTACATTTTTTCATATATATTTTTCATATAAAAATTGATAGTTTATTTAAAAAAATATGGGATCACTGATCATAAACATTGTTCAGCACTTTTCAGTGTAGTACTATGGGAATGAGGAACTGACATGGGGATAACTGACAAATTCTGTTGTTTACTTTTTTGCAGTAGGGAAAGTAATTATATTTCCCTTCATAAGAGTTAACACTGTATATAAATGAATCCATAGGATAAAGTGTAGCTGATTTCACTTTATTGCAACATGTTTTAACTTCTGTCGTTTGTTGATTTTTCCATTGACCACGTGCAGCAATTTGGGTAAGTTTTTTCAGCTGTTTCACCTTCTTCACCAGAATACAAGGGCTGAAAATAGTGGCTTTTCTCTGTGACAGTAAAAACCACATTTATTAACCTACAGCAACTAAATCACTCTTTCAAAAATGTGGCCAGAATTTAGTAACATGAAGAACCCCTGCCAAGAAAAATGCAGTGGAAATGTAATGAAAATCTCTAATGCTAGCAAATTTGGACATTCTCACAGTACTACCTTACCTGTTTGGAGAGCCATGTAAAGGCTGTCCCTTTCTGCCCTGTCCTTAGCATTGACACACTAAATGACCTTGAACCAGGTGCCTTCACCTCTCCCCTCCTTATTTTCTCCTGCCAATCCTTGTCTGTCCTCTTAAAATTACGAACAGTTTGTGTCTTGTGTGTTTGTACTGCAACTATTACAGTGCAGTGCTGCTTGAGGTTGGATATACTTGGCGAAATTGAGCTATACATAATGACCACAATTATTCCAAAGAAATGTAAAAAAACTCAGCTGTGCCTCTTAAAAGACTCAGTATGTGCAATGCAAGTGAACCATATAAATGGCTGCTGTCATCCTTTAAGACATTAGATTCTCTTTTGGGTGGGAAACTATGCAGAGTAATAACTTCTCTGTGGGAACAGTGCAAAGTGTACAGGCATTGCAGATTCTAGATACATTCTGTGCTATCCACTTGACACCAGTTTGAGTCTGGTTTTGCCTCCAAATTCACCCATGTGGTTAATCTCCCAAAGCCAAGTTCTAACACCATGATGCTTGCAATCCTCTGGGTAAGACTTAGAGGAGACCTGCTTCATCACTGTGCTCTGATTAGTCTGGATGAACTGTCAAGTCCTAGCTGACTGGGTCAAGCCATAGGTGATTGACTGCTTATGATGTTTCTTGTAATTCTCGATTGGCTATTTTTGCCTGTTCCCAGGGAGAAGCCTAGGAAAAAGGAATGGTATCTTCCATCATTCAGGAGCCAGCAGAAGGTTCAATGCGTAGGCATCAGGCTTCAATCTTACAAAAACCTGCCCTTAGAAGATCTTAGGAAAGGTTGTTCACTGCCACCTTCCTAGCAGCTGTGGAAGATAATTTTTTCACTCCAACTGTATCTCCTGCCACGTAGGTTACTTTAGTGCACTGGAAGAATGGAACAATGTCAGGGAAGATCTTCTTGACCAGATATGCCTAGAACAGGAGGCAATCACTGCCCCTTTTGCTTTATCTTGCTTGTGTGAGTGATTCTACATTTAAGGCAAACTATTTAATGGATAATAGCAGGGTTGTAGGAGGGTCAGTGATTGCTAGAGCATTGTGCCCCTCAGATGAGATCAGTAGAGCATATCAGAACTGTTCAAAGAGGAAGACCCTGTACTCAGGTGAGCTGTGGTCTTTATGGGTACTCACTGCTCTAGTGAGATCTGTCTTTGAAAGACTGGACAACCACAGAGTAGCACATGCAAAAGGCAGGAGCAGTCTGCTGGAGGCTCTAGCTCCTGCTGTGGCTACACACCTGCAGAACACGATGCAAGATTTGCTAGACTCCTGCTTACAGACTCAGAATGAGTAACACCTCTTTGTAATGCATCTTCCCTGGCATTTACATAAATTTTCATACTTCTTTCAAAATCCCCATCTCCATAACCGTTAAAACTGTTGGCACAGGACCTGAACACGCTGTATAACTCTTAATTTTTCTAATGTACTACAGGGGTATCACCTCTTTAACTCTGGTACCAGTTAGACATGGTACTAGCCTCTTCCAAGGATTGTGTTAGAAGCTCCTATCGTATTTCTTATCCACTTCTACTCTTGAATCTAGTTCTGAGCCACTGGTTTCCAAGGTGCCATCTCTCATTCTGTAGATATAACCTTCTTGATTCCTAAATTTTATATATGTGAAAGACTCCATCAAAGCATTGGACTCAAATTAGTAACCAGTTTGGATCAGTTTAAGTGACTGGCTTATCATTAATGAAATTATTGATTTCAAGGATCATAGCAAAGGAAAAATGTTATTGCATTGGCACTTGAAACAATCAATCACAAATATCTGTAGATATACAAGGACTAGATTCTCAGGTGGGATTTAATTTTGTAGTTCTGTATTTAGTTTTCTGCATGGAACTGCAAATACATTTGGAACAAATCAAAATCTAAATAATTATAAATGTAAAGGGCCTGCTGCCTAAAAGCATAAAATCTTTTGTATGATTTTAATGCATAGTTTATGTAGGAAAATAGATACAATATTATTGATTTTCAAGCTATACATTTTCTCCCCTCTTTCCCCCCTCCTTGAGTTGATCAAATTTACTGAAGTGACACGCGAACATTTCCGCATTATGACTGCCATGGTTGAAATATGCAAATCCAAAGAGTTGTTACAGAGAAAGAGAAATGGAACATTACTTTTTAAAAATCCCAGACATCCCAGAAAGCAGTCAAATATTTATGCAAAATGAGTGTAGCATTATACACTGGCACTGAACAACACAATGCTCTGTCTCACACAATACTGTCATTCATGTGCGTACATACTGCCACAGGCAAAAGTCCCACACAATGTATTTTTATACAATTGCTAGTGTATTTCATTACAAGTTGTTTTTTTAATTCCCTTATGTAGTGGATTCTCTTGATAGAGACATGCTGTCTCCCTAGAGTTTCCTAAACGAGAAAGAGTTGCAATATAAAATCAACAGAAAATTATGGAATGAAAAATTACATTTAAATTGTAAATAACATTAGTAAAGAATATGGTCATAGCAATAACAAAGGAAATGGAAAGAAACTTATTTTTCCCTTAAGAGAATTCAGAGTACACTGAGTTATATTTTGTGTTCTCATTGCTATCATGTAAGCAATTAGAAACACAATGCAAAGTAGTGAGAATTGTTAGTATTAAATTTAAGATTCATAGTACATTAGGACCTTCAAATTTATTAAGAGTAAATAAGAACTGCCCCAAATCTATGGATCTAAATTACAGAGCAGAGAGACCACCAACCTCTGCACCCTGAGAAGAAAACACAACCCGTCCTTCACAGGTTTTTGTTAATCGAAGTGTACCCAATATACGTACCCATTACACATACCTCAAAGTAACATGTAAAGGTGAATTTTCAAAGACTGATATTTTAGGGAAAGCTAAAGAAAACTATGGGTTTATGGGTTTATATTTAAAGAAAAATATGTGTTCATATAGAAAACTATATGAAATGATGCACTTCAGTTATCTTGCATAGAGTTGTGGCACAGAAATCATGGCTGAAAATACAGAAATGCAAAATGGCAAAAATATAGAAATACATTATTTGAATCCTGCACTGCTGTTTTCCTGTTCAGCTGTTTGCTCCTTTACAAATGCAGGGCAGGCTTTCAAGGGTGGTGATATTGCTTGACTCTCAATGCTCCTCACTCCGTCATTTGGAAGGCCTGGGACTGAGGAAGGACCCAGATAGGTCAAAAAAGGATGTGCCTCTCCCTGTTCTATTCTCCCAGGCTGGTTTGGCCCCTTGTACTTAGCATGGCTAAGAAAGAGGAGGTATAGAAGCAGTGCCTGGCTCCTTGCTGTACAAGTAGATGATGTTTTCCTGTACGAATAATAGAATAGAATAAATCCTCTATGGAGGCATCCAGTGAGGACCCAGCTGTTTGTTCTTCTTTGAGATACCAAAGACAATGAAATGATAAAATGTGCACACAAGATAGAGTCGGTATCATAAATGAATAAAACATTTTTTTAATTCCTCTGTGGGGGCTTTTCTGTGAAATCCAGGTGTCCTTTCCCTTGAAAGTCTCAGAAGAGGAAAAAATTACACTCTTCATTATCCCCGGCACACGATTTGCATAGAGCATTCTTCACACACAGGCTCCTGTCAAAATATCAGTCACTCTCCAACTTCAGCTCTCTGACCACCATTCACCACTTGTGACACCGTGACATGGGCTGCCCCTGTCCCCTGCGCTCCAGCACCCTAAATGTCCTGCAGCCAGGTAGTCCCTTCCGTTCTGCAACGCAGTCTCAATTTTTCTTCCTTCTTCTCCCAGGCAGCACAGCTACCTTATTCTGCTTAGAAAACATAAATCTGTAGGGAAAAATCAGACCTTTATTAGAATGGACACTGTTTGAATCACTTGAAATTGAACTCACTTAATAGGTGATATTTCTCAGATCATTTTTCTGTGACATATTTTTCCCAGTGGTTCACAGATGCTTGTTTTGGGGGAAGCAAGTTTGTTTTATTAAATTACAGGGGCTTCACATAAATTTTAGTTTCATTCCGAAACATGAAATAGGTAGTGTTTAAACAAGTCTGTGCCTGTAACTTCATTCCATTTAAATGCACTCCTCTGCTTTAATATCCTCTTAAATCATTTATGTATACATCACTCCTGAACATACCATGCTTTACATTCCACATGTAGCGACACAAGACAGTTACAACAATGCCAGCTAATTAAAGCTACAGGGTAAAACTCTGACCCGATTGAAGTCAAAGGGGGTTTTGCCTCTTACTTCAATAGAATAAGTATTTCACCCCGAGGCCTTTTCTGTCCCCCTAAGTTTCCCTAGCTGTTTGTGCAAGGAGTTCTGGAGAATATCAGGTCTCGGAGAGCCAATTAACTGGAGAGAGCAGCACAACAAAGCTTCCTCCTGCTGATGGGACTGGGCGGCCTTTTGCCTTCAGGAAATAGTTCCAAGCTGGCTGGGACAGTGGTGCCAAGTGGCAGCCCCCATAGGTACCACGTGGAGGAGGAGGAGGAGGAGGAGGAGGCTCCCCATGTGTGCAAAGAGGTGGTGTGGGCAAAGCTACATGGAAGTAATTGAAGGTGAGGGGAAGGAGCCCGAAGCTGTGTTTTGAGGGCAAGGGATCTGAACACTTGAAAGCCAAATGTTCTCCTAATTGCTGTTTAAAATGACTGTGCTCAGCCAGAGGTGCCCAGCCCTCCCCGCTGGGTGGGCCACACAGCTCCTTCCCTTTGCGGCTAAAGGGCCCAAATCTGTGGCTTTTCCCCTGTGAAGGACCAGATGTCCTGCCTACGCAGAGCACAAATGACCTTTTGCTTTTATTTTCTGCTTTCCCAGGGGCTCCTCAGCACAGGACAGAGAGTAGGTTGCCGCTCGAAGGAATTATTCCAGCAGTGGCAACCCAAGTCACTGAATGTCCCTCAGCCTCTCCCATGGTATTTGAACAGATGTGCTCTTTTCATCCAACTGCAAACTGTCGCATCCAGCTGGACCGTGTGGCTGACTCATTTCCATCACTGCCTGCCAGAAGCAGGACACAACGTAAGATCTCTGATAACTGACAACTCTGTCTCAGAGTCTGTGAAAATCTGAAATGTGACTTGAAAAGATATGGGATGAAATGCTCAAAATTGCCAAAGTGATTGGTTCTGAGAGAGCTGTGGTGTGGTCTTAATAAAGTTTTTGAAGAATGGAACTCCATTCTTGATGTGAAATACTGAAAACAAAACCAAAATTTTGCTGGATAAGTTTTGGCCCAATGGAAAACACACCTTGGCATGAACTAGCCT
>JAVCKT010014378.1:0-16592 GCA_032273925.1 Rhynchotus rufescens
AGAAGTTTGCAATGCTGTGAACTTGTTGCCTCCCTTTCTGTGCGAGCTGCTGCTCACATCTGTGTCAACAGCTCTCATCAATACTCCCTTACGAGCATTTCTCCTGTGGTGAAAGCTTGTTTTGCTCCTCCGTGCCTGTCGCAACCTTTCCTTCCATTTGCACTACCTGCTCCATAAGTGAGTTTGGATCAAGAAATTTGACAGAGCACTGTGTTATGTGGTCTTTATTCTAACGGCTGAGCATTAGCTCCTATCAAGTATTGGCTCCAAGAAGCTTCACCTACAACCTGACAGAAGCAGCAGGAAACAAGACTTGAAAGCCCCGGAGGAAAACTTCTAGCAAGCAAACCAAAACCTCTCCAATTCAAACCCCCTACCCACATAAAATGTATCAATGTGTTAATTTAACAGCAGAAAATTTGGCCTCCAGAAGAATTTAGAGGTGAAGATTCAACAAGAGACGCACAATGTGGAAAGAAGATGATATATAGAGAAGATGTGGAAACCGAGTTGCACAAGCCAGTGAAAAACAGTCTCTCCTACATATCTACAATAAATAAAGAGATATATTAAAAATAAAAAAAGAGAAAGGCCCAAAAACTGCTCAGAACTTTCTTGTCTCGGCCTTTCTTTCTCTTTTAGATAGCTCACTACAGTGTTTTTAATTGCAACTGTGATCAAAGTCTTAAATAATCCGCAGAAAGGCAGAAAAATATCATGCAAAAGAGTAAGTCTCCGTTTAGATGCCATTTTGAATACATCAATGTGAATTTGCAAAGGAGACATATTCCTTAGAAGTCAAGGTGTCTATAAAGTTTGGGACTTGAATTTGGTTTTCTAGGAATATATTTTGGATCTCAAAAAAAAGTATTTCTTTACATAATAAGAATTAAATGATTGCCTGTCTTTCATAAGTCACTTACACAAAAACATTTCTTTTAACAAGAAATGAGGCTGTTCAACTATTGGCAGGATTACACCCTCCAACTGCTTGCAAATTACAGAAAGTGTTATTTACCTAGAGTGTTCACACACCTGACAGAACCAAAATTAAAAACAAACAAAAAGTGAAACTCAGCCCTTACCAGAACCAGCTCCAGTCGCTGAACAGCTAAACATGAGGAGTAAGCACAGCTGGAGAGAGCAAGCTAAATTAAGGAAGGGAAGCACAGGTGCTTTTTAGTAGGAAAGGAAAAATTTTCAGGTATATAGCCCAAAAATGGTGTTAAAATGTGTTTCCCAAAAAAGCACATTCCCAGGCTGCAAATGGCTCTTCGGTGCAGCAAGATGCCTTGAGGAAATAAAAATGTTTTGCTTTAAAATTCTTTCCTGAAGAGAAGCATTTACCTAGAGCCATTAGGAATCAGAGCTCAACAACTATTCTTATAATGTCTTTGGGTGGTTTTATAACACACCCTGGAGAAAGGCCTTGGTATATTAAAATATACAGATGTGCAGGAATAGCATTATGCCATCAGTATTACTGCAACTCCATGAGCTGTAAGAGTCTTTCTATTTTAATTTTTCCTTCCTTTAGAGACATTTTGTTTTGTAGTTATGCAGCCTGGCAAACTAAAGGGAAAGCTGGGATACAAAGCTGAAGGGGGCCGCGACATCACCCCATGTCTGGGCTGTTTCTGTGCACACTGCAGAGCGGAGATCTGCAGGGGTGAGGGCGCAGGCACGTGTTCCTGACTGCTGACTGCACCGGGGAGACCCAGCTCAGCAAACCACAGGCTTTTCTTCCACAAAATCATGGGGACAAGCTTCATTATGGCGAGCTTCAGTTATAGCTTTCAGATAAGAAAACTCGAGAGGCTTTCCTTTGCTTGAAAAAAGCTATTAGCCTTTTGCTGGCAGCTGCCACCCCGGAGCTCGCGCCTCTCCTGCAGCGCAGGCTGCAGCTCCTCGGTCCCTCAAGAGTTTTGAAGCTTAAGAGGAACAGTGCTGCGACACAGGCAGCCGAAAACTCAGGTGGCAAGCTTAGCTCTTCCTTCCTTGTACTCTGCAAATCAAGAAAACCAAAAGCCTTCAGAAACCTACTGATCTCCAGCCAGCATGACGCACTTGCTGCTTTCTCGCAGCTGTCAAACCGCTACCTCAAGTACATTTAAGGAATCTGCTCTGAAGAGCTCCGACCTTCTTGTTAAACAACTGGCATCTTAAAAAAAGTCACCTGTTTCTCGATTTGTTTTTGCACAAATCTCAGCAAGCATTTGATCTTTCTGACAAACTAAGTACCTTGGTGCTCTAATAATTCTCTTTTAAATTTCTTACGTTTCTCAGCATGCTTTCCTGGGCATGTGATCTACACTTACCTGCTGCAGGGTCTTTATTGTTCAGATTCAGAGTTGTTACTTTGGATCAAAGCTTGGCAGGGTATTTTGCAGGTTTTAATTTTTTCCATCACCCAAATCAGTGTATGACATATCTATCTGAAAAAAAAAATCAAAGCAATAATAATTACTTAGCAAATTAATCTGTGCGGCCCTGGCATCAGCAGTTATGACACAACTGCAAGAAACTAGCGAAATATTAGCAAAAAGAGGACACTTTCCTTTTAGAATTCCAATATGGTTTGCAGCAAGTAATCAAACTCCGGTTTATCTTATTACAAAGCTTATTCTGCCTTGGATGTCAGACTAAATGATCATTTGCCTTTCTGTCGAGAAATAACTGTCTTTGAACTATCCGACTAGAGATTATGTTTTGCAGCTTTTATGTTCTCTTTCTCCCTCTCTCTCCTACCCTGAATGAAATCAAATAACGTCTTCCATCAGTGGCAGCAGCAGCTTTGGCTGTTTCTAAGTTTGCAAGTTTCTAAAATTAACAACGTATTCTGCATGGGAAGGGCTTTTGCATATCAGAAAGACGACTCTTTTTGAACAATCTGCTGGCAACTGAAAAGGAAAAGGCTGAGCTCTCCTTTGCCTGGTCTCCACAGACAAATGTCCAGAGAATAAACAGAGTTATGTTCAAGGCAGATTATTCTCAAGTTCTCTGTTTCTGCTTTATTTATGTGGGGGTCCTGATGACATCTGCATGTTGCTGGCTCAGTCTCTGTTCATTTGCCTCTCCAGGGCCATAAAGCAGCAAAGTTTTCCCCACAATACTCAGCTCTGGGATTGATGGTTTAGTCCTTCATGTGAATGGGTTCCAACCTGTCACTTTTGGTCTTGGGAGACCTAGAGAAGTTGGACTCTTGCACGCTTTCAGCTACTCAGCTACCCTGCTCAGCAAATGCCGTGTCATTTCTCATCCGTGTCATTTCTCGTCCACCTGTCTCAGTAATTACAAAATAAGTAATTTTGTAAAAGACTAACTTAAAATAAGGCTTTGGATGAAGATGAACAGTGAAATCTAGCAGCACTGTCTTCTTTTTTAATTTTATTTGTATTACTTTCCAAGAAAAACAAGTCAAGCTTCTGGCCAGATGGGTTTTTCTCCATGCGGGCATGTCACTCTGGACAGGTCTAAAATACTCTTGCTTTCTGTTCTGAGGCTAGATGCACTGATGGTACTTAGACCAAATTCCAGTTTATCCAGTCTCTTCCTTACCCAGACCAAAGCACCAGAACTAAAAATGTTAAGATGTTACTTTCTAAAAAGAAGTGCTTGCTTTTTGCCTCTCTTCCATGCTTGTGGAAATGTCAGTATTACTCATATGCAGGGAGATGGCAAAGTCCCCTTGAGACCTCAGAGTTCATGAGTTGCTCAGTTCTTAACTCTTAAGAAAAATAATGGCTTCTACTTTTTTTCTACAAACCAGACTTTGGTGCTGGGCTCCTGGAAGACGGACTCCTGTCTCTAAGCAAGAAGTTCATGACGGGCTTGGTGTTCAGAGAGCCTAACTTCTTCTTTTCAGTTAGCACAAGAAAATCTCTTCTACACAGAGACCCACAGCACCAGTCCCTGCTGTGAGGCATGGACGTATTGGGTCTTAGCTTCTTGATGTGGCATTTAACTACATGTCTAACTAACTGCATGAACATACCTGGCAGGCTGGCAACCTAAAGAGTTAATGAAAACATCGTCATTCTCAGTGTCTCCTTACTCCTGATGGACTGTCTATAGTTCCTGAATTCTTGATGATGTCCTCAAGAAAAGTACCAGCTAAACGTATGCTATTTTTATGTTGATTTATTACGATTACCTCTTCTCCTGTCTGGAAGAAATATCACTTTGCTGCGTGGCATTCAGGCCCACACTTCCGAACATCCGAAGTTCCACTCCACCCTACCAGCTTCAGCAAATGAAAACGTTGGGGTGGTGGGGACAGGTAATCAAAGGTGATGCCACCCTGACTCCAAAGCCTTTCTTTGTGGCAAAGCTGATAGAAAGTCTGTCCGATGTGACGGTGAACACAACAAATCGCCCTCTTTGAGAAACTTCCACATCATCCAACAAAATGAAACAGGTTTGAAACTGCTGTGCAGGCCACAATAAACGTTTTTGGAAAGCTCTTCTTCAGTACTGCAGTACTTGTGACAGTGTGGCACCATTTCTGCCACAAAGCAGCTTTGCATTCAGCTCACTGGCAGGAGCTCCTGGTCACCATGCTGCAGTCCAACGAAGGAAGGCTGGTAGCTACCAGCGTATACGTATACATCTGCTGATATGCAGAGAAAGGCTTTGGGTGTCCCATTAACAGCCAGTTAATGAGTGTGCTAATCACCATTTAAAAAAGAGAAAAAGCATCTCATGTGGCATAAGATAGATGAAGCAGTAGGAATATTATCCATAGCAGGATGAGTTGAGCTACAGAGTCAGAGGAATTTGGGGGGATGTCTATCTGCATTGTCACAGACAGAATGCTGAATTCAGTCTATTGGAAAGATACAAACAAATGAGAAGCCAAACAAGTAGAAGTAGCCATGAAAACACGGAGAAAATTCAAGATGCACTGGTACAAATGCATACAGAAGGAGCCAGAAAAGTGAGCCAGCTTGGACTGTTAAAACAGAAACTGCTTTCTATTTGTTAATACTGTGTTGAGGGAAACAAAACTTTGTATACATTCTTTATGAAGAAGAAGGATTACATGCAAGAAACACTTGACTACATCATTATTTTTTCCAGAAAGAACTCAGCAATATCTTGAATACTGGCTAACTGTTCGTGCTAACACATATGGGGTGTATTTATGGAGAGTGCACTATGTGAACTCTCACCATGTTAGATCACAGTGGCAGTTCAACCTATTTTCACTTGTAGAAGTTTCCAGGGGAAGAATTGACTGTGTGATAATCAATTTAGGATTACTAATAATATATCTGTTTTACCTAGTGTTTGTAGACCCTTAGAAGTGGTACAGAGACCTCTCAGCCATCTGCAGTTTGCAGATAAAAATAAACAAGATATGCTCATTACCAGCTGCTGTCAAACACATTCCCATTTACATTTCAATAACGGGCAACTTCCAAACTCCTAAGCAGAGTCACAGAAACAGTTTTACCTGACATTTCCCTCACTTTTATATATGTATGTTTTAGCACACTACTTTCTGATCTTATTTTTTACATTTCTTCAAGGATAGAAATTTCTTAAGATACTCTTGCCCTTGCACTTTTCAAAGTGTATCAGAACACAAATGAAGATGACTTCACATGGTTCAGAAAATGCATCACTGCATTTTCCCAAAAGGTAACAAATGTTAACAATATTTATCTCCTTCTTTCACCCAGAAATATCTCCGAAGACTGCAGAGATTACATATAGAGGGACCATTTCACCCATCACTGAAATTCATTCACCTCTGTATCAGCCCTGTTCTCTGCAATGCTCACATTATGTGCATTAATGGACCAATAAAACATTCCTTGGTGTACTTTAATACTACAGAATATTTCTTCCTAAGGTAAGTCCCTATTGAATGAAATGATTCATCTTGCTATTCCTTCTGGATGTTTCAAGATGTTTATTTTTATTTTTGACACATGTGAGCATAAGCTGCTCAGGCAGATATCTCAGCCTGTGAGCATCTTGAAGATAACAGCTTGCTTGCTTTCGTTCTGTAAAATACTCGGGTCACTAGCAGCTTTGCATCCCAAAGTCCAAAATGAGAATGATCTCTGTAAAGAGTCATTCTAAGACTAGTTTAAAAACAAGTCTCAGACTGCTCCATAACACAGAAATATTTGAACTTGATGTCCTATGCTGATATTTTAATCATTCTCCTGAACAGAAACGTTTAAACATATTACTGTATCTATGCTCTCTACAGGAAATTATGCCAACCTGATCCTATTCTTATATGGTAAAGTTTAAGCAGATGTGCAATTTTTGAGTGAAACTGAAATCCTCAGACCTTTCTGTCACTATTGGCCTTTTCCCTCTGTTGCCAGCTTACCAAACAACCAGAGATTAGTCCTTTGTGCTGAGGTCAGATTCTGCTACCCTTGCACACGATGAACAGTACTTCCTCTACTATTCCCACAAATACCAGTGAGGTCAAGTGGTTTCTAGCCCTGCAATCACTAATTGGCATTTTTAAAACTCTTCAGGCTGGTAAACATGCTACTGAGAAAGCACTAGCCCTTGCAGACCTTCAAGAGTGCAAGAATAAATGTTCTTGAGACTTGACCTCTTGTGTGACACAGGCTGAAAATATGAACATGATCTCCTTCATAATTTTAAATTCCTAATCAAAAGACTAGGAATCTGAATATCCTGTAAAATCCTGAATATCCAGGAAAACTGAATATCCTATAGGAAGAACCCCTTTCCTTTCAATTTATGTCTTCCCAGGATGTAAGATAACAATACGCATAGGCAATAATTAGACATAGATGACTAGGAGCTGTGGGTATCTTGAAGGTTTCATGGCACTAATCAGTAGTACCTGGTTATTGTTCAGGTGTGAATTAAGGCAGGTGTTCACAGCTGTTACTTGTTTCTTCTCTCTGCTGACTTGATTCCTTTCCTTCTAGCTTCATTCCTCAGCTTATCTACTTTCACTGAAGAGGTACATAAGAGGCTCTTCCTTTTATCATTTTCAGTCACTCCTTTGCCCTAGTCTTTGGCCTACCTCGCATTCCTGAAAAGCTCTGTACTACATTATCCCTCCATTCCTTTGAAGGTAACTGATCCATGGATTCCCTTTTCCTTTTGCTTTGCCTTTCTCTGCACCTTGAATCTCTCTTAGCTGCTGTCATGATTTTAATTTAATTCTTTTATTATAGAATTTGTTCTGTGGTTTGTCACTTCCCAGCATTTGTCCCTTCACAGAACATCTAAGTCAACATAGCAACTTTGATGACAAAACATCTTCTGTAAAATAATGCCTTCATTTACGAGGCCATGGGCCACTCACTGATACACGCTGCTCTGGCAAAAAGCAGTGCAATATTGAGTTTACAGCTCAGCTTTGAGAAGAGACCATGACCACTGTGACCAGAAGCAGACAGGACACACACCAGTCCTGATGTTCTCCTCCAATGCTGCTCACCAGTGCTCTGCCATTGCACTCCCTTGTCATTCGAACACTGTGTCAGAGCATCACAGATGATTTGAGTCGTTCAGGCTGGGAGGGACCTCAGGAGGTCCTCAGTCCCACACCCCACGCATCCCATTCACACAGGGCAAGCTCTGAGGTGACACCAGCTGCTCACAGCTTTGCCCACTCCAATCTTGGTCAAATTCCACTTGGCAGTTGGCTGCCAGCTTCCCTGGGCAGCCGGCTCCAAGGCCTGACGGTCTTAACAGCACCTTCCACGTCTTCCTGGCCTACTGTCAGGACCTCTATTTTCTCTGCTACCATTTATTCCCTCACTTGGTATTTAAAGAGCAGCCTATGGGTACCCATTGGGTGCCATTTTCTTGGTAATATCTGACCTCAGTGAGTACGGAAATCGTGGCATTATTCATGGATTAAGGCTGTATGCACCATAAAGAAGTGGAAAGCAGTCTGGACCTGAATCAGCTCCTGCTATTACCCAGATAAGCACCCAAAATATGTCTCAATTTGCTCTGCACAATTTGTTAGCCTGAAGTAGCATTCCTATTGTTCCCTTTTCATTTAAAAAAACACAAACTGCACAAGCACCGCACTTAACAGAAACACACAAACATTTTTTTTCTGCATCTAGTGACAGAGAAAAGTATTTCTAAGCACAGATCAGCATTTTTTTCATTAAATATTAACATCTTTTACTATTTCTAGCCAAATTACAAGTTATAGCAGAGAAAATGGAAAAAAACCCCAGTATTTTAGAACAACAGGACATGTTGGCATTTCTTGATGAACATTATGATGGGGAATAAAACCTTAAAACATCCTACTAATACTGGTAAAGATGACCTAACTATTTTGGACGTCTTAGTCTTTACTTCCTTTAGTAAAGAAGGAATTCTTCCTTAATATTTATTTCTCTAAATATTTATTTTCTCAATATTTTCTTAATATTTTATTTTATATTTGTTTAATCATTTTCTTAATATTTATGTAATTATAACACTTCCTTTAAACATTATAAAATTTTAATATTAATGAATTCTTCCTTAATAGTTATTTTAGCAGTCATTTGAACTAAGAAAGTAAAAAAGGAAAGCAATGCAAGCTGACTCTAACAGGGATTTTTTTTTTTGTCAGAGAACAGGTTCTTACACACTTTTACCTATGCTGAAGAGCTGAGTACTCCCCAAGTTATCTTACTGGAGTTAAGCTAATAGAGCTGTAACATACAAATGCACAAAAGTGATGAAGAAACACATTCTCTTAGGCTTTCTCTGAAAGTGAGCAGTTTTACTGTAGTCAAATTGATTTTAGTCTGATTTTAGGAAAGCGAGCACATTAGAACACAGTTTCAGAACAACTTTCTAAAATATAGTGGGACAAATTTTGTTACTTTTTACTCACTTTAAGTAACGCCCTGAAAGAAGGTGGCATGCAATGGCCACGTAGTAGAGCTGTACTAAGTCAACGAATTGATTATCTGATTTCTGGTCTTATTCTTTACATTTCCCCCTTCTCTGTCAAGCTTTTTGAGCAAATGATTTCGAGGCACTTACTAATATCTGACTTCATGAGTGTGAGTCATTATCTCTTTCCTGTAGTTGCAGTAATCTATTGTGCCTCTAAATTACAAGGCCAGATAGTGGTGTCTCACTTCCCCTTTTAATCACCAATAGTCTGTCTGGCGGAGCAGTTTCTAAGGACACTTTATTGACAAAAACTGACATTTTCATGCCTGTTCACTCAATGGTCCATTCTCCTCTTACTGCCTGCAGAGCTAAATGGACGCTGCCTTTTTTTTTTTTTTTTTTTTTTTTTTTTGGCTATTATTATCACAAATTTTAAAATAAATAAAAAATTCTTCCAAGGAAATACCTGTACTTTCATCCTAATCAAAAATCCTCCTGCAAATTGCTCGGAAACAGTTTTCTCTCTCATCCCGTAGCACATCTATCTCATCACTCACAGTTTCTAGTTGAGGGAGGTTGCAGGTTCTCTTAAAATACCCTTGATTTCAGTGAGATGTGATTGTTTTATCAGCACAGGAGCCTGTAGGCTTTTCCTTTTCCTTCAGGGGGCTCTGGCTGTAGCCCAGGAGTGAAGACCACTACTACCGCTACGCTTACTGATCACAGCCTCATGTAAAATTCAGTATTTTTAGTAACTATGCACGAGGAAGGTTCACCAAGGTAGAAGACAAACCCTCCCTCCCCGCCAGATGACCAGTGTGACAGAAGGAGACAGGCACGGAGAGCGCAGCGCAGCTGCACGCCTGTGCAGTCCCCCTCGCAGCCCCTCTCCGGGGCTGGCGACGTCCCGAACGGAGCCACGTCTCCTGCTGAGGCAGGCTGTGGTGGCCTCTCTGGTGGAGAGGAAGCCCGGGGAGCTCCTGCCTTGGCCACTGCACGTGGACACAGGGGCAAGGCCTGAAGAAGGCGGTGAGCACGTGCAGCTGCCTCAAGGCAGGAGCAGCTGCGCCTCTATCATTCCTATTGTGTCATTCCCATCTAGGCTTTCCCTAAAGGCTTCAGGTAGTGGTGACTCCAGAATGTCCCCACAGAATCTAATCCATTAGAAACTTTCCTCTGACGGCTACCCCAAATCTCCCTTGCAGCAGGACAGACGTTATTATCTTGTGCCATCCGCTAAGGGAGATAGTCCATCTGTGAAGCATAGAGCAAGATGCGGTAATGGGGTTAGGGGGCCAGCACCCCTAAAGGCCCCAGGAACTCCCCTAAATGTCTGTCAATTTGCCATAAAAACATTTATTTTTTCAACTTAAAATTATTTAATTTAACATTAGTGACATTAGTCACTCACATGTGCAGACATCATTCAGGAAATGACCCCTAAGCAAAATCGAATTGTGTATGGGAGAAATTACTCCATATATCCTTCTAAAGAGTAAAAGAGATTGTTGCAAAAGGCAGTCAGTGTGGTAAGTTAACTGCCTATCTGTTTTAAATAAAATCAGGTTACTGATTTCCAGACTTAGAGATGTATTCCTGGGGGTGTTCATAAAGGCAGCTGCATGTGGAAAGACTTGGAAAACCATTGGCACAAGAAGAAAGCTTGTGTTAAAAAGATAAAGTACTTGGAAAGCACGATCTGACAAATGTAGTATGTAAAGCCAGGAATCCTTTTACTTGCACTCTATTTTACTCTTAAAGAATGGAGCACCACTGAAGAGAAGCTTTATGGGAAGCAGTTTTAACCTGGCACTGATGTTTTACTGTCTGGAACTCAATTTCAAGCTTAGACAGCAGAGCTTCCAATCTTGGTATCTGTTACTGATAGAGATAGAGGTTGCTGACACACGAGCTGGGCCCGCAGCGGCTCGTGCGAGTGCTGCTGAACTTCCCTTTCTGTCACGATGCCCAGTGAGGTCGGCGAGGTGGCGTTGTGTGCACAGCCCGCAGCCGGACGGGCACCGCACTGAACATCTTCCGTGAGGAGATAAGCTTTTTCCAGCTCAAAATGAATAGGCAACCGGCTCACTGATCTCATTTATATATATCTTCTTCTTTTTAAAGCCCCTTGCCTTGGAGCTGGCCTGGAGTGCATGCAGCCAGCAGGGTTTATTGCTCTGGCACAAGTCGAGTAGTTGGGATTTCCAGATTTAGGCAGCAGTCCTGCTAGAATTCCTTTATAGAAGCATTTGTTCGGTTGCTTCAGCAAAGCACGGTTGCTTATGAGCTGGCATTTACACAGAAAAATCTGCAATTAAACATGAAGTGTGTCAGGTTAAGCTTGCCACAGGGTTAGCACAAGGAATTTTGGAACCTGCCTTAGCTGAGCTCTGTTCACAGAGCTTCTTTTGACTTGACCCCTTGGCTGACAACGTGATAAATGGATTTAAGGTGTAGTTCCATTATATGATTTCTTTTGTGGCAAAGGGAGCACAGGAAGTCTCAGGCCTCCCACGTATGTGGTCGGAGCAGCTTCTCCCCCTCTCTGGACCGCACGTCTCTGTCCCTCCAGCAGCAGGACGAGTGCTGGCAGCGCTGCCGGGCCCCGGGGCTAAGACCAGCCCTGCAAACACTGCTCCTATTCTGCTTGCCTCACTGCAGTGCTGCTCTGCAGAGGAGCAGGGCTCTCCAAGCACCTGTAGGACCTGCCTACAGGGAGGGTGAAATGCAGCCCCGGGAGTTTTAAAACTCTTTAATCCAGCTTCCCCAGGGAAATGTGCCCCTCTCCAACCCCGTGGCTGCTGCCGGGCTAGGCAGGCCTCTTCCATTTCCATTCCTTTTCATTTGCTCCTTTGACTGGCACCATTCTGCTCCCTGCTCCTTCCTCACCTCCACCAGCAGCTCCTGTCTCTCCTCTCCGCATCCCCTGTCCCCAATTCCCATCTGTGGGATCCCTGTCTTGGCTCTGGCTTCCCTCTCCGGGCAGGGCACCCAGGGCAGCCTGGCAGGTTCGCTCCCTCGACCAGCTCCCCTTTCCTTTAGCATTACTTCAGACAGACCAATTCACTGCTGTTGCTTCTCATACAGCCTCGCAAGTATTTGACCCATGGGACCCAAACTGATGAAGCTGAAAAATATGTCAGAGGAGCGCCAGGCTTAGCCGGGTGCTGAGAAATCCTTATTGTTTTCCTTAATGTTTGTTTTAAGCCTTTGTATTGTATCATTTCATTTTCAAAAGCCTTCCAACCTTCCTTTACACAGAAGCAGGAAGGATTTGTTACCAATCTAATTTGGAAGAGCCAGGCAGTACCACTTGAAAAAGCTGCTTTTTGTAAAAGGGATAGTTACAAGTCACAAGGGAAAGAATTTCCTCCTTCAATTTCCTGGGCCTCGTAGTATCTATGCTGTATCAGTTAATGAACTGTTTAAATCATACAGTGACTCTCATTCTTGCTTGCTATATATATATACTACATGGGTTTATCAACCCTTCAGAATTTTTCTTCTTTTCCCTTCAGGCTTTGAGAGTTCAGTTCCGGCCCCTGACTGGATGGCTTCCACAGCGGTTATCTACAATTCTGATGTTTTCTCATATAAACTGACAAGGCAGGAGATAGCCCCATATTATCACCAGTACAAATGACCTGACGGAATTTCTCGAGCCTCACAGAAAGGGAGAGAGCAGTTGGATTTAGGAGGAGAGCTAACCCGCTCGCTGTCCTCTGACCCTTCCTGAGCACAACACAAACAAAGCGGAGGCGATGGGGAAGGTTATCTCCACAGCAATGATGTCCATCATGACACAGTGTATCTCCTTTTTGGATCATTTCAGAGAAACTGTAGCCAGTTAATTTGCAAAGAGACACTACAAAATATTACAAAATATCTTACCAAGACTCATTCATTCTTGCAAGCAATTCCCTGACACTTTTCCCCCATTCCCATTTCCCCACCTCCTCTCATTTCCTCTCTCCTATTGCTCTCATACTCTTTTTGATGAGATACTAATAACAGCAGAGGCGCTAATGCAATTTTCTTTAAAAAGTTAAAGTTACAGGGCATCTCCATAGGGCCAGGCAGCAACTAGGAGCCTGGCAGTGAGTTATGCTGCAATGAGCGCCGCTACATTTGCGTTACTTTCGTTTTTCCCTTCTAAGTGTTCAGGAAAATGAAAGTATCACCTGGGAAGAAGGGAAGCGACTCTTGGGAGAAGGGGAAAGGGCAGCAAGCCGAACGCGTTGGCATAAGCCGCTCGCTCCAAAGCGGCACTGCGTTATGCCCTAAGACACAGCACGATTCTGCGTGTGCTGCGCAGCCGGAGGGACCGGAACCCAGTTCCACGGGAGCCCCAACTGCACCCCGCTGGATAACACAGGGATAACACGGCTGGATCACGCCAATCCCCACTGGGAGACAGAGAAACTCCAAGGCCTGCATGACTCCTGGAGAGGCTACTCTGTTCTAGTCACCCCATTCGGACGTGTCCTTTAGGAATAATTATAGTTGCTCACCTACCAGCAGTGGCAGCAAGCTGCAAATGCTGTATTTTCATGTTATGCCCTTTATGTTTTATTTGCTTATCAATCCTGTAAAAGTAGAAACTTGTACTCTCTGTTTTGTGAAGTCTGCCTTTTTTAAATTGAAAGATAAAATGTTGTATCTCAGTTACGTGTGTTTTCACAAGGCAGATACATTTAGGAATGTAAAACAAAAAAGTTCAAATGAAACAGTTTGGCAGAAAGGAAATATTTCTTTTGCTTTTAAATATCTGGGCTAAACCAGGGAGGTTCTGGAATGAAATGTCATTAAAAGATAGGTCACAGTGATCGGCTGCTGAAATGTTGCTCTCAATCCACATTTTTGATAGTATAAGGTATCATTTTAGTTCTAATTTACCCATCTCTCTCTTACACCTGTATATACGTGGTGTGCATTTTCTAGTTAATTCTCACCTTCCATCTCAGCACTATTGAAAAGATGGCTGAGGAAAGCACAGCTTGGCAGGTCTCTTCTATAATTACATGTGCTTTCCTCCTATGTAGGTAGGCGCCTATAGCTAAAATAACCTCTTTGGGAAGAACCAACTATGTTTTATCTTAATTCAAGGCATTAGACAAAATATTTATTCTTCTCTCTAAATTCAAGGAAATGAGCAGCTCTAAGCTTGCTCTTCAGGCAGACAAAGCATCCGCTCGCCTTACTTTCCATTTTGTGTATAGCAGGCAGACCTGATCCGTTATTAAACACCGATGAATGCATGGGCTTCACCTCGCTTAATCCTTCACTGTCTTCCCTCTATTGCAAGCACGGTGACATAGGTGCTGAGACATTAGCCAAAAGCAGTGTTTTCTTAAGAAAAAGACTGAGACTGCCTAATCTCTCTGAAAATTGTTCTGAGAACTCATTTATTTAGCTCAGGAATCTTTTGTCAGATGCCAATAACAGCCGGAAAGCCTTGAATCAGATTATGTGAAAGACTTTTTAAATGAAGATTCGAGCCCCTCTCTGGGATGATGCTCCTGCAAGTGACTCTTTGAATGCAATGCCACTTCTGTATGTGTCATTTCCCTGATACAGCTCACAGGAGTCCTTGAGAATATGGGTTCACAAATACTTTTTTTGGGGGGGTCTTTTTCTTACTTTGGGAAACAGCAATGAGGATTAAAAAGACAGAGGAAAAGAGGGCAGATGTACAAGGAAATTAGGAACACAAGCCTGTCCACTCTACATGGAGCTGCTTTCATCCAGGTGTGTGCTGGATGGCAGCGCGCGGTGCAAACCTGCCGGGGCTGGCACGTCCAGACTGAACTGCAGCACCATGTGGAGAACATGGCTCAGTCTTTAGCACCTCTCAGAAGGTTTTAATAACTCTGTAGCAGTGTGGAAGCAGCTGTACCTGCCTCTGTTTCCATGGGGTAATGAAATCCTTGGAAAACAGGCTTCAGTGCATTGACAGGGACAGGCCATGCCTTTACTCTGCACAGGCCACCCACATACGTTCCTCCCCTTCCTTACCTGGTTAGACTCCCTGGTGGGGTCCAACCTTGTTGTGGAGGTGGGATCGCTGCCCAAATCTTGTGCTCCTAACCTTGGAGCCAGTGGCGGATCCAGCACAGCCTCACAGCCGCTCCGAGCACAGTACTGCGGGTTGTCTCTCACCACCCGGGCACATCCAAAACAAACTGCCACCCAGTGACCAAACCAGCTGTGAGGGAAACCCTGCAGTCACCTGTTGAAATTAAGCTGGCCAGACAGCATTTCTTTTCCATCTTCAGAACAGGGTGGGAGCAGAGGATTTTCTTTCCTAAAATCCCCTCTCTGAGCTTGGCTTTACATTACAATCCCAGGGCCAATCTCATGAGCTGTCCCGTGCCAAGAGGAGGAGTGATGGTTCGGCTGCACTGTTCAAATGCAGCCAGGGCCAGACAAGAGCAGGAACCACCGGGTAGTCTTCTATTATATCCTTTTTCTAAAGAAAACATTTGTGTAGGCTGCTGCTCTGTCAAATTGATTGCTGTAGGAATGTACGGTATATGGTTTTATGATCTACCTCTCCTCAGGTGGAAATACTATATTCACTGCTTTGAAAAGGACTGAGTATTGGTATTTTGACAGAGCACCCGAGAAAAACACTATGCCACAAAACACGGCATAAAATAAAAACAATATACTAGTTAATGGTTCTTTTATTTACATCTTCTCTCAAGGAGCAACACAGTTTCAAACTGCCTTTTGTTTAAGTCTCCTTAAAAAAAATCCCCTTTGATGTCACTGCGTTTCCCCTCCTTCGCCCTTCTCCCTCTGCTTCTTTCGCTCCGCGAGGGGCTTTGGTGAGGGAGCTGCGTTACAGTGACAGAGCAAACATGACAAACGCCTGCTGCCCTCGGAAACGCGCTGAGGAGAGACCCTCTGCTCCGCAGAATCCTAATGCTGTTCTCAGGCAGCATCTCCACCCCATCAGATACTGTACAGCACATCCGAGCACCACCACAGCAGGAAGATTTATGGGCTGCTATTTATAGGATTTCATGTTTTGGCACCTCCACGCTGTTCATTTGGCCAAACTATAATCTGCTAATTAAACCTTAAGACTTAAATTATAAGGTGCTTAGGGATGTTCAGCTGATCAAGCAACAGGATTGTCTGAACATTTCCAGCTTGCCTGACTTTATATATGAAACATCTTTCTTGTAAAGTAAAAAGTTGATGTCCTTTTTCTCAATTTGAAAGGAAAAACAGGATTGCTTTTTACTAATGTAATCTTTAAACACATGATTATGTCATTTTTTTCATTTATATTAAATACCTGCATACAACTTGATTTCAACAATAAAATAGGTTTCAGCCTGCAAAATTCTGGATAAGTAGTTTTCAGATGGTCACACACTCTTGGGGAATCCCTCCATCCAGATTCAACAATACCTAAAAACATGATCGTTCAAGGAAAGCAGTAGTGCCAGTTTTACTCTGACCTGCTATAGACAGCTACATGAAACAGTTTTATTTGTAAGCTGAGACCCAACTTGCTTATGTTAGCATTCATCTTGCATTTTGGTACATCATATCCTTCATAATTACCTTAGCAGGCTGTCACAAAACAACAAACTCAATCTGTAACTTTTTGCCATTCCTAGGACATAGTGCTGTTTATCTTATCAAAATACAAGTATGTCACATAATAATCATCCCATGCAGTCTATTTTTTTCCTAAAACCTGAGTTCTGGGTTAT
>JAVCKT010014380.1:0-16079 GCA_032273925.1 Rhynchotus rufescens
CAACAAGCTCAGGACCTGCTATTGCAAATTAGAAAAATAAAATCCTGCAGGGAAGGTATATGACAGTCACAGCTATCATGGTTGTTCTTTCGCTAAGGCTGTGTTATTGCTCGCGTGTGGAAGCTGTGGATGGCTGTATAAACCCATATCCTTCTATACTGTGTGGGAAATACAAGGTTTCATTACCAGCAGACAGTTATTTTTATGGAGAATGTAAAGAAAATCTCCCCCTCGAGGCACCTGTGCTGAGGGGGTATTTATTTTTGAAAGTCTGAGGATCAACCTGGTGTTTTCTTCTGATCTGATTGTGGTTAAGGAGCCCAGTGTTTCTGTGTGAGGTTTGGTGCCTATGTGGGGGGACAGATAAGCTAAAAGCTTCAGAGCAGGATGTCAAAAAACCCCTCCTGGTATCTGGGACAAATCTGTGCTGCTTTGGCTGATTCAAGTTTTGAAAACCTGGATGGAGGCAGCATTGTGGCCAGTAAGCAGGTGAAGATTATGGTTTGGATAATAAAGTGGTAATAATGATCCAAGCCGGACCAGTTGTGATATGAAATGCTGCCGTTTCTCCCTCTTGCCCCTTAATCCCTTCGATAGGAATAGTTTATTGTGGAAGAAAGGCATGGGGTGAAGATGAAGGCATGAGGTGAGGAGGTAAGAGATGGAATGAAAAGTGCTACTGTGGGACACGGGCAGGATGAGCAAGGCTAAGATATTTTTGTCTCCTTGGTCATGCAGGAGTTTTAATAAATATTGCATGAGCTGTCATACCTTGCTTGTTTAAATTGAGAAATCCCAGAAATGGTGGCTTGCCAGTGTGCCTTGTATTTATTTTGAGGACAGAAGCCCAGCTGTATAGCATTATTAGCCATAATACCTTGCTCAGTGCGAAGACAGGTTTCCTCTGGGGGAATGATGGAGTTGATAGAGCTGAAATAGGAGCTTGGTGAGTTGAGTAAGTCAGTGCCCGGGACCCTCCTGAAATTAGGAGCCAATTTATCTGGCTGTTACAGATTTTAGTTGCAGGGACTCGAGCAGCGACTGCTTTCAGGCTAGTTGGAAAGTTTCTTGGCAGATCAGTAGCCGTTGGCTTGTCAAGGGGACAAGCACAGGCCCAGGGGGCATTGGGCTGAGGAGAGAGGGCAGTGGTGGTGCAGGGGGGCTGCTTCCCCAACATGCAAAACACCAACTGTGAAATGAAAAGCACGGTCTGAATTTTTCCAGCTTGGCATTTTCACTAAATGTTGTTTCCTTTCTCTTAAATGGAATTGTTAGATGTGGAAAGAGAAATCCACGCTGCCCCACACGTGACGGAGAAGCTAATCCAGCTCTTTCGGAATAAAAGCGAGTTCACGTTTCTGGCCACCCTGCAGCAGAAGGCGGCGACGTCGGGAGTTATCCTGTCGATCCGGGAGCTGGAGCACAGGTAAGAGCAGCTTGCTGGTTCATGGGAGTTAAGCTTAGTCTCCTGTTTCCTGTTAAACTCTATCTCATTTTGCTTTAAAATAATCGGTGTGCTTTTTTTTTTGATGTCAGTTGTTTAAATGAAGTCTTAAGAACAGCTTCTGTGCAGTGGTGCCTATGTTGGAATACAATATATGCTTACTTTATTTTTCATTTTTTGTTAGCAGCATAAGGTGAGGGAAGAAAAGAATCTTGTCATTAGATGTTAGTGTCAGATCTTAATGCCCATCTCTAAAAAGAGTTCCTGGTATTACAGATCGTAGTAATTCTGTGGATGTTCTGATGTTTCAGGGGTTGTTTGGTCAAGTGGTCTCCTGCAATCTTGGATTACTTGGGACATGCTTCCTCTGCCATGATTTCTTAGGCCCTGAAGGACTATTAGAGCCTGTTTATTTCCTGCTGTTATTCAAATAATAGGATGTTCTTTAGTTGCTACTCCATCAAGTCAAATAGCAGTTCTGTACTGTGCTGCTTAGGAGAAAAGTTTCTGGTGTGCCTTGACTTTGGAATTTAGCTTTGTTAATTTGTGACCTATGTCGCAACTGGTAGCCCTATTTCTTACCCTTGAGAAAATACGTGAAGGAAAAAGGGGCTTTATTTGTGCAGAGATTTGCTTTTTGCCCATGCATCAAGAGCATGGGTTATATGTGGACTACATATGGTTATGTTAGTATGTATTTTTCTGGTCTCACTTGAATCTATGGAATTCAATGTAATAACCAACACGTTTAATCTGTGTTCCTTAAGGCAGCTCAAATAAGCATGTCCAGGGCTGCTAATGACTGGTCTTACCTTTAGCATTTGAATGTCAGGTGGATTACTGCAATTTGCTGGATTTGCTGCATGTCACTTAAAAGCTGAGGCTGTGTTCCTCACCCCAGTGTCTTAGGCTGAGGATGGTGCTAGACCCGGCTGAGGATGGTGCTTTCAAGCCCTTAGTTCTGGGAGGACAGAAGTTAAGTGACTGAAAATGGGGAAAATAGCTGTAACCGTGATAAAGAGCAGAGAGCAAAGATTTGGGGCATAAAGGTTTGTATAATGCACTGCTGAAGGGTTCCTTGGTCACATTATGATCAATATAATAACAGCACTTTTAGCTTTTTTAATATTGCTCTACCTGTGAAGGTCACTCGATTCTTTAGCTTCACGTGTGAGCTGAGGGGATTGCAGGCCTGTGCCTTGCTCGTGTTTTATTTTTCATATTACTATGAGTTTATTTCCCATTAGTGGCAGGGAACTCTGAAACCAAGATGTGTAGGATGTTTTAAAAATAGGCATGTAAATGGACACTGTGTTTTGAATAACCAAACATAACAAAAGATGATGAATGCAATAAGTCAGTCATTCAAATTATGCTGTTACATCACACTAAATGGCTTTTTCACAATGTTTAGAAATCAATTGATTTATACCATTTGCTGGACAGGTTTTGTAGCGTGTAGAAGGTGATGGGGCATCTTTTGCTGTTAAATCTTGCTGAATCAGTTTCATGATAAAGGTTTTGTTTTCATGATCCAAATATATTAATCTGCAACTTAAATGATAATCCCATACCAGATGGACAAACATGTTACTTCAGGGTATGGATGGATAGGAACTAATTTCTTTGGAGAATAATGTGAATCCTCTTGTTTTTAGGAGAAAGCTTTTGAGTTGTCTTCTCACAACTTTTACCTATTCAGACCTCTAAGAGACTTGCAGAAGTCCACTGAGATACTTGAAATCCCACTTTATTTCAGCAGAACTATTAATACAGCTTAATTTGGAGGGCTCTGCTTGCTCTGCACATGTTCAGGTTTTGCATGGTCCAGAGCCTGAGAAAATAGATGGGTTAATGAGATATTGATAGCTCCTTTCTTTTGCTGGCCAAGATCTGTATTCTGAAATCTGTCAAGCTGTCTGTCAGGGACACTCAGTTACCTGAATTTCCATTCTGTGAAATATTGGTTGTCACCAGAAGAGTGAACTCTGATATGCCAGCCAGTCTGAGGCACAGCTGAAAAACAGTTGACTTCTGTAGTCTTTCCTTTTCTTGTTGATGAGAGAGATTGACCCCAAACAAAACATAGAAGTCATAGCCTCCTATATGGTACGTTAAATCTCAGCCTATATGATGCCCACAAGTTATGGCAATGAGTGGAAAAGGGATTTGAATACATAGAATGTAGGGTTTTAGTGACTGGAAACAATGAGTAAGAAAATGGGAAAAGAATGGCAAGAAGAGGCTCCAGTTCCCAGTCTCGTTGCCAACTTAAAACTTCCAGGTAGTTTCCTGCCCCAGCTTTCAGTAATGACCCTTAAATGTTGTTGCTGCACGTATTTCTTTTGAGGTAGCCACCATTAGACCACTGTCCATGAATGAAGCCTGTTAATCCCGGATTATCGGGAAGGATTGAGTTCAGAGCAAGCTTTTTTTGCTGTGGATGTGCATGAACTCCCTCTGAAATCAAATGGGTAGCACCCATGTTTGGTGCTATGCATCCCGTAGGTTTTTGGTAGTTACCTGGGAAGGAAATGCAGCCTTTCCACTATACAGGTAACTCTATACCCAACGTATTTGGCAACCAAGCTGCCGTGTGGCCAAGGCTGTGAGGTACTTGGTCTGCATCAAGTTTCCTAATCTTTCCTCAGGCAAAATTTCCATTGACTTCCTGGGATGTGAACTTGGGTATTTGCTTGCAAAATGTGCAGAAGTGAACCAGTGAGCAGATGGTTCTGGCCAGGAAGTGCTTCCCATAAGAAAAAATTGACCAATTCCCTGAGCTATCAGTCTGTGCAATTGTCAAGGTGTGCGAGACCCATGTGGATCTCAGATTACTGGGATATAATATGTTTGATTAAAAATACAGAAAGGTAACAAGCTCATTAAATTAAACCCTGTCACTTAACTAATGAAAAGAAATCTATGCAAGTGACTTCCAACCCTAATTGAAAACCTGAAAAATTGGATTTACCCCTTGTTATCTTTTAGACCATTCTCTCCGAAAAGTTTCTACACGTATTGGTTCTGAGATGCCTATTATCAAAAAAGGAAGGAAGAAACCTCTGCAAGGGTGGCCATTAACCTTTTTCCTTCAGGGTAAAGGCGATGTCTTCATTAATATTTATACACAGAATTACTAAATTGGCAAGCTGGCCAGAGAATATGAAGATCCTGCTTTATTTGTGTCCCTCTGGAGTGATGTGGTGCTGATGCACCGCTCAGCCTGCAGTGAGATGGGAGGGGAGCTTTGTTTTTTTTTTTTTTTTCAGATATTTCATATTTTTCCTCTGTCCTCTTAAGAGGTCAGCCCAGGAGCAATACGTGTGAGTCCCCCAGGAACCTTCTTCAATGTGTTGAGTGACTCTGCTAGCAGGTTGTATGACCCTCTGATACAGGCAGAGCACAGAAATGTCTCTAACTTCTGTTGAAAGCAACTTGGTGAAAATTGTGTGCACTGATCTTTGGCTGCTTATTAAGAGTGTGACTTCTAGTTGAGAAGAGGACCAGATGTTCACAGCACTTTATTCATAGATGGTTGTTTGATTGGTTGGACACTAGGCTATAATTGATTTTTGATTTTCTGTTGGCAGAATTTTGTTAGGCATGTAGCAGAAATTGTGTGGAATTCATCATAATCTAAGAAGTTACTGAGAGCTTCTGAATTTAAAGGGAAGATCAGATCAGAGGGGAAAACTCCTTCCTCGTAAGGCACGGTGACTAAGATAGGGTAATTTGTTTTCAGATGCTTCATTTTGTCTCATGAGACAGATCTCAGTGGTTTAAAAGGTTATGTGGCTCTCCTCCATTGTATTAAAATCTGGTTTTAGAGATTCTGCGCTTTGGGAGTCCCTGATTTGAGATCTTGCCTTTGTGATGCATTGGAGGGAGGCACTGCTGCCAACTCTGCCTTGCTAAGAGCTCTCTTGGGGCTCTCTAGTCTGACTGGCAGCTCTGGGTACCCCCAATGACCCCCTGCACCTCATCCTGGGATCAGATGGTTAAGCCTCCAAAACTGGCAGCCTCCCTTCAGCAAGCTCCCAGATACAGGTGCTTGGTGCAGCAGCAGACCTCTTGGTTGAGGTGTTGCAGGAGCTCTTCCAAGGTCTGCCTCACACTGCAACCGCAGCTCCCTTTGCTGTGGAACCTGCTCTGATTCAAGGTGTCTTCTGATGTGAAGGATGATGATGGGGAGGCAGACAGGTGAGCAGAGATGTCCCAAAAGGTGGTGGTTACACTAACTGCATCCTCTACTGCCAGATCAATCCCTCCTTTTTACTTGAGGGAATTTGAGAAAATGCTGAATATTACCACACTTTTATTTTGGCTTATTTTGAATTTGCTTGTATAGGAAGGATACTTCTGGAGTGATAGGGTCTCCACGCAACATACAGCGTTCAGATTTTGCAGTTTCTCAAAAACGTGATTTTTCTGGGTACCTTCAGTGTTGCAGATGATCTGTCTTGTATTCCCTATGCCTTTTGTGCTGCCTGTTGTCAGAGTAGTTTTGCTCATAAGCTTTGATGGTATCAGTGCATAATCTCCTCCACAGCAGTAAGTCTTCAGTGCCACATAAACTTGCCCTGTGTGATTTCACAGGGCAGCCTCTCAATCTGTCTGTAGTTAAACTGACTGCAAAGCAGTAGCACTGCATGGTTTATAGGTAGGCACATGCAGCAGAAGTCCTCTGTGTAGGAGGTTTCCTTCAAAAAACTCAATGTTTGACAACTCTGTACTGCTTTGGAGGCTTCGAATTGTAGCTGTCACTTCATAGCAGCTTGGGTATAGGGATGGTGCCTGTGGAAGGGGCTATTTGCCTTGGCAGCTGTAACTCATTCTGGGCTTTGCATCCATCCAGAACAGCAGTGGCACCTGCGAGGTGAGTGTTTACTGGTGTTTGAAGGCTCTCGGGTTTCAGAGCCTCTGCTTTTGCTCTCTAACTTCATTGCTGGTGATGACAGGCTGGGCCATTGCACTGCCAGTTGTTTCTTTGCAGTGTTTAGTGGAGCTGCGTTGCTGCCTGAGCCTGGTCCAGCCTGCTGCCCACCGGGGGAGAGGCAGAACAAGAGCTCGGGGACTTTGATGCTGCTGTCCACACTTGGCAGCGCGAGCAGAACAACTGCCTGGTGGGCACAGCAGTGCCCCGGCCCGGGTGGGAAGCTAGCAAGGGGCCAAAAACATAATGATCCGTGTGATACATCACAGAATCCGACCCAAAATCCTGACATCTGCCTGGCGATGGATGTGGACTCCTCTGCTGTTGACTCCGGGGGTATCAAGGAGCGTCTCTGCCAAGATGTCAAGCAAAGCAGAGCCCTGCTTGAAGTGGCTTTTATGGTTAGATGTCATTACGTGTTGTGATGCTGTTTTGCTAGGATGCTGTCTTGAAATGAGGAAATGTTGAGCACAGACCTCTCTGAGCAGCCAGAGTTGTGTGGCAACTCCCTGAGTTTAACTGATAGTGCCACGTGGGTCAGGCTTTGAGATCTCCTTGGGTTTGCTTTGCTTTAAAACAAAATGGAAAAATGATACCTTGAGCAGAATTTCCCTGAAGCTTCTGTTCAGGAACCACCTCTGATATGTATTAATACAGTATTTTTTTTTTCCAGTATTTAAGAGCTGACTTCCTAGCATTATTGTGGCATGTGCAGGGTGCTTCCATCAGCGTTTGCATCCTTGAGCTCCTAATGCTTTGTGACCCTCTCCCGTGCGATGCTGTGCAGCTGCACAAGTGTTTTTGACTCGAGGGCAGCCCTAAATTTGTACATATTTGCAGGGATGCCATCTGTGCCTGCTGCCTTGCCCTGGGACATCTGCTCAGCAGCTCTAGGAGCATCTGCTGCGAGTGGTGGTGCTGCTCCTTCAAAGAGGCTGGAGGGCTTCACTTGGCGCTGGATCAGGCATGGTGCAAATTGTAAAAGTCACTGTGATAACCTTTATTTATGCTCAAATTTGATAGATCTGAGCATAAGCTGGAGATTAAGATCTCCAGATTTAAATGCAAAAAAGGGTCTTAATTTTTAGAGCTCTCATTGAAGCACTTAATGAGGGTTTTGCTTAGATGGGGTTCCCTGTCTTCACTGGGGCTTTATGTGAGGTGTAGCCAGGGCTCAAATGCTTTCAGGAAGAATTATAAAGGATCTTGAGCCAATTGTGGAATAACATTGTCCTTCTAAAGGGCTTTCCATGTTTTTTAAAACACCCCAACATTTTCAACATGCATAAAATTGGTCTGAATTTAGTGGTGGTTTTTTGCTTTTTACCCTCTTGTGCTTTGGGGTTTGGATGAGAGGCTGCAGACAGGCTACGAAGAGCATTTGAAGTCTGTAATTGCATAAAAGGAGCCAGCAGTAATTTCTGTGCCCTGCCAAATATAAAAATTCTGCGAGTGGAAGAATTTTTTTACATGACTACAAGGTCATGTAGTTGTTTGTATTTGCCACTGTGTACACAGGGGGCTTGCTGCAGACGCGTGTCGGGAGAAGTTCCTCTGTCTCAACACACGCTGCTTTGGATTACCTTTATGGGGAGGGAAAAAGCATCCTTGAGATATAACAGCTGGAACAAGAGGCCATCATTTGGTGTTAATAAGTTGACAAAAGGGGCTACCACTGCAAATCTTTCATGGGAAAGGTCATAAGGAGAGTGCTAGGGGCCAGATGGAGCACTGAGTCGCCATGCGCCTTAGGCCTGTCCTAGTCAGATTTAATGCAGGTGTACAACTGGTTGCAATATTCAGTGCTCTCCCTGTGGCTTTTGCTGTGGATCTTTTGGTGGCTTTGGGAGTTCATACCTGCCCATCGAGGCAGTGCCAGTGTTGAAGACCACCTCTATTTTATCTATTGTCCTGAGATACTGCAGTGATTGGAGCATCCCAACTCTTTCTGATCTTGCATCATCTCCTTCCTAAAATATCAGCAGGAGATAACAAGAGAAACAAGGATTGGTGGCGACAGCTCCTTTCCCTTCCTCTTGTATGGTGGTTTCTGGTGTTTTTTCCTTGCTTACCTGTCAGTTTACAGTAAATAAAAATTTATTTAGAAATGTTTCAAATGAAAGATGAGATGTGTTTAAAAAAAAAAAAAAAAAAATCTACTTTTCTGTGATTTTAGTGATTTCTGTAAAATCAATGAAAGATGTAAAATAAATGACAATGGTTTTGCAACCTCCTGTATTTAAGTGCTTCAGGTAGGCAGGTCTAATTGGCTAATCCTGCTGGTTTCCAGGATTTGGCTTCTGTTGATCAGAAAATAACTGCTGCTGATTTGCACTAGGTGATGGATAGTGAGGAAAATGCAGAGTTTCTCTGCTGTCACCCTCTGCTCCTGTGACATACAAGGCAAAATGAAGCATTTCACTTGGGTGTGTGACTCTTGGCAGCACAAGAGGTATCTAAGCCTCATTTTAACTAGTTGCTCCTGCATTATATAAATCTATTAGGAGACAAACTTGCCACGTAGGCAGCAAGGACAGGGAAGCTTGTGAGCTGGGAAACTCTTGTTTGCAGCATTGTTGCAGTAGCATAATGTAAATGTGATGAAGCCAAACACCTGCCTGGCCTTTGCAGGGCTTGGATATTGTCTTTTCCCTAAAAAACACTCTGTGGGAAGCAATTAGTTGTGTGGCTACAAAGCAGCACTGCGGGAAGCAAGGTGCTCATCTTGCACTCCTGCCCTTAAACTTCTGCCATCAGCAATGTAAACTTGGATTTATACACAGAGCCTGTGAGACCCTGGCATGTTATGTAGCTTTTTTTTTTTTTGAGGTTTCTGCCTTGATTCTGCGTGGCTTCAGGAGCCCAAATCCTTTAATGACATCTTGTTCTTTGACAGCAGATGGCAATTACGAAACGTTGACGTTTGCATGTATGGCTTCGCTGACAGCACTTGGTCTGCTGCCTCCCTGCCTTGCAAAATGCCACCAGCAGCAGCATCTGTATATTGACTGTGCTCTTACCAAGTATCAAAATAAAACTGAAAAAAATCCAGATTTAAGGGTGTAATTTGGGCATTTTAAGGGGGTAGGGGAGAGTAGTTACTCCAGAGTAACTCCCTTTTGAAGAACTTCTGTCCCTCTACTCTCATTGCCTTTGCAAGTGCCAAGCAGCCTAGACTTTTGCAATTCCAGCCTTAGACGCAGAACAGAGCAGAAACAGTATTTTTGCCATGTGAGCCCCAGCCATGCCTCTCGTGCAGTTCAGGTTTGCCCTCACCTGCCTCTGAATTGTTTTTACTGGGCACTTGAGTCTTTGATTCAGTTGGCAGGATGGAGGAGGGTTTGGGTCCCTTTTGGCCAAACTTCATTCTTTTGGTGGGCTCCTTTCCAATCACTGGTCAACTTTAACACTTTGGAAATGGATTTCATTCCCTGTCTACCCTGTTTTCTTTGATTAGCACCTCTTTTTCCTGTTGGCATCCTCTGGGAGAAGAACATGAGGCTGATGAAGTACATAGGAACATCCTGCAAATTAACCAAACCTTTAAAAAATAGACTTGCAAAAAATAAACGAGTTTGAAGATGACTTGGGGCTTTCTTGGCATTGTGGCTTTCAGTTTGTTCATTGGTGATGTTATGTATAGACCTTTATTTTTGTATGTATTTTATACAAACCTTTTGGCAAACAGAATAAGGATCATTTCTTTGGATCCAGTCTGTTCTGCAGATGAAAAGAGGACATCAATTCTCAGGACTGTTGAATGGTATTTTGAGCATTTATGTTTTTCACATAAGTGGTGTTGCTATTTTTATAATGTGCTAAATGTATAATACCAGTCTGTCTCTGTATCTCTCCAGAAAAGAGCTAGTAGATGATATAGACAATGCTATGTAACTACTATAGGTTGTGACCTTTTATGAGGTGTTTGCTTAGAAGTCATAGGAATTTTGGAAATGATGAAATATTGAAGTGACAGCACCGAATAGGCCAATGAATGGAATTCTTTCCTTTTTAAAATACAGCTATTTTGAACTGGAGAGCAGTGGCTTGCGGGATGAGATCAGATACCACTACAGGTTCAATGGGAAGACCAGGACGGAGGTGTTTCCCTATCGCCTGGCAGATGGAAAGTGGCACAAGATCGCTGTGTCGCTCAGTGCCTCCCACCTCCTGCTCCACGTGGACTGCAACAGGTAAGAAAACACACTCAGCATTTTACATTTATTATAAAAACGCCCTTAATTTAGGGCACAAGAGCAAGTGCAGCATCAGAGAAGAATTTTTGAGAACTGAAGAGTCGCAGCAACCTGCACGGAGCAAAGCCCAAGAAAACAAAGCATTAAAATGAAACGATAAGTTGTGATTATGAGCAAACGTGGAAAAGGTTGATGGCTGCCTGGGGAGTATTAAATGCATCTAGGTGCAGTTTAGGAAGCAACTCGTGTTGTGTTTGGCTGTGATTGCATTTAAGTGTGATAGATCGGTGTGCAGCCCGTGCTGCTGTGAACTGCTTCACTCAGCATGTCTGGAAACTTAAAAGAACAGATAGATACGTCAGAGGCCTTTTTGTTTTATTTCACATAATCAAGCAACGTGCTTCTTGGTGATTTTTCCATCCACCACCCTGCTTGGAAACTTCTCTGAAACCTGCAAGCTTCTTTGGGAGTGCTCAGAATAGGTGTCATTTATTTTCTGTAGGGTTTTCTGTCTGTTATTGCACTTTTTTTTTCCTTAAAAACTCATGAAGACTGCAAGGTAGCAGATTGTCAGGATTTGAAGGAATAAAAGAAAAGCAAGCTACCATCCTGGGATCTCTCTTCCCTTGGGACTTGATTTCACAGTATATTGCAGACACTTGGAGGCAGCTTCACTCGGATTTGAGACGTTCATCATAGTCTTTGAGTGATGAAAACGAACCTTTAGTTTTTATTCTTGCACTGAAATTAATGTCAGAAATATTCTTTGACTTCAGTAGGAGGACTCGCCCCCTCCCCCATTTGCGTTTTGAGGTTGTGGCACTTAAATGCTAATAGTAGCTGTTGTTTTCTCCTGAAGTCTTCATTGAAGTAGAGCAATGGGATCATGTTGGCTCTCAGAACTCTGCAAAAGTTTTAATTTTGACTCGAGTAATTGAGATCCTTGAATAAAGCTATGACTGTTTCTGCAACCGCATTAACTAGTGACAGTGAAAATCGAATCTCAAGGCAGGCTGCTTATTGAATCCTATTGTTTGGACCCTAGAAACAATTAGATGCTTAAGGCAATTTTAATTTAGCTCAAGCATGTGGTCTTAATTTCCCTCCTCTGATTTATCTTGCTGCTGTTTATTGGTTACATTATTTCTTTGCTTACCACAGTGTATGCTTCTGTATATTGATGCAGTAGGCTTTGGGAGAGGTTCCTCGTTATCCCCCATGATCACTTTTTAATGAACAGCAAATGTATTAGAGGAGGAGCTGCTTGGCAGGTTATTTTCCCTGCCTGCTGCCTTGCGCATGGTGTGAAAGGAAGGCAGTCTGAAAAGCCTTTCTGGTACAAAAGTCTATCTAGGGACAAGCGTAGAACAGCATCGTGCTTGTGACCTGATTTTTCTTTACAGCAACAGGCAGGAATAGATAAATGCAATCACAGAATAAGCTGTGCTGTCATATAAGGTAGTAAATGCATATAGCCTCCTGTGTCAGGTAGCCTTAAGCAGGACGGATGTATTGGAGTGTTCCCTAGGGCGGTGTATCTCAAGGCTGCTGCCAGCACAGATCCAGAGCTAAATGCCTCCTCTTGGCTGTCTATCTGTGGTATTTCATGCCAACTCCTCTGGAAAGTAATGGGAATCCTTTGGAAAGCACGTGACTCGAAGGCAGATTGTAGTAGAGGTATCAGTGGGGGGAAAAAAAGAGGAGATCCTATGTGCCACAGCCTCAGCTGTGGCATCTTTGTTCATTTAATTAGACATTTTTTTGTGAATGCTGGTGCTTTTAGTTTCCTTTATACCTTAACCCTCTTACCTCTTTGTACCCAAGGAACAGATTGCTTTTTTCCCCTCCGTTTGCAGGACTTTTTCCTGCTGACACTACAGTAAATATGAAAAGATGTGAGTATGATGTGAAGGGCAAGCCAGTGAGATGTCCTTTGGAGGACCACCAAAAACCCTGAGCCTTCCTGATGTTGGGAGGGCTGTAGCCAAGAGCATGCACAGGATCCACCTTGAGGACTGTCTCTTACCATGCACATGTCACTGTTTTAGGCTCGCACAGTGTCCCTGGCTCCTGGCAGAGCTCAGGGTGCCTAATGAGGAGTGATGCCTCTGCAGCCTTAATTGCATGAGTGAGTCACAGGGGAAGGGAAGACCATGGCAGTGGAGAGAGCTGCCTGTCTTGCCTCTTGCAGAGCTTTGGGATGTTCTTTCTCTTCTGGTCAGTTTAGCTAAACACAGTTTAACTTTAAATACCTGTCTGGTTAATGGAGTTTTATGCTTTTTTTTTTCTGTCCTTGCTCTTGTGAAATGAAAACACAGTAAAAAGCAAAAATATCAACCCGGAAACTGAACTCTTAGGATTCCTCCTGGATTTCCTAAAGAGGGTGGCAACTTTCCATCTGTGTAGATGCATGTGAGTTTGTATAAATGCATTAATCATGTGCTTTGGGCTATGATAATATTATACATTTAGGCGGCTTTACTGGATGAGTGGTTATGGATGCAGGGTTATTAATCTGCACACGGGAGGGCAGTGAAAAGTATCCAGGCTGTGCTTGGTGTTTTCCCCAAGTTTACTGCAGGATTTGGATGTTTAAAGCTGGCTTGGGGCCCTCAAAGCCAGCAGCGGGTCAGAGAGGGCTGGAGATGAAAACTTTTAAATTGTAAACAAATTGTCCAATCTGCTTTTAGGCCTCACAGCCTTTTCATCCCCATTGCTCTGATTGGCAAAATTGCTTTGACATTTTAGCAGTTGATTGTCTTTTGGATTGGATTCAAAGTTGGCTTCTGTTTCTTTGACATAGGTGGGCTAGAGGAAGGTACTTGAGACCTGCTGAAAAGCCTTTAGTGCTTTTAAGGATCGTCTTTAAAAGCAGCATAATTGCCTCTGCTCTAATAACATGTGCCTTGTTGGAGGAGGCATGTATATCAAAGGAGGTGTATTTGCCCAAGTACCTGTCCTTTCCGACTGTGTTTTATTTGCTCTCTTCGTTGTGCCTGCAAAATGAGGAGTAACAACTGTTATTGAGTCTGATATCAGAGCTGCGGACACAGGAACATAAATTAGAGTCCAGATTAAGGCTGTCGACCGCCCCTGCACTCTTTCCACTGCCTCTTGCAGCCTTTGTGTTGGGCTGAGCAGGTAATGGGGAGCTGGGAAGGCAGTGCAGACAAATGACTGAGCAGCAGCAGATGTCCTTGCTAACGTGCTTTTAGCATCCAATATGGTTTGGGAAGCTAAAGGGAAGGAAAAGCCTATATTCACTGTAAGTGTGCATCCGAGGCACATATAAATGTATGCTGGAAGTAGCTTGGAAATGAGCTGCCTCTGCACGCTTATTTCCACACACTTTCAAGGGTGCGATGCACAGACCTTGCTGGAAAATAGGTGATCTGCAAAATCCATCCCTCCCTGCTCTGAGGGAGTTGGGGGTCCCAATTTAAGGGGGAATTTAGGTTAATCTAGAGCTGCTGTATGGCCAGCAGGTCCATAAATAGCCTGTGGCTCTACAGGGTTGATTATAGCATGAAAGGAACTCCTCTGTGCACCTTCCCACATCCTGGTCTTGGAGGAGCAGAGGGAAAAGGTCCTGCTGCGTGATGCTCCACTGGGAGGTTTTCCAACCCTGGGCAATTGCCAGGGCCTGCGAGATCTGGTGCTGCTTTTCCTTTATTTGAAGTGACTTTCAGCTCTTAAGGAGCCCATGTTACCTGGCTGCCCATTGCACCCGTTGGGAGCTCAGTAACAGCAGGCAGGGATATTGTACTTGAGAGAATGATAAGGGTTATAAGGGGAGCCTAGGAGCTGTATTAAGATGTAGCTGTTAATAATTGATTTAAGCCCTATTAATTCCAAGTTGTTCGGCATGCCTCGTGCATCTAGGGAGGGAACCCAGCCACGTCCACCTTTATTTTTGCTGTTTTATTCCTCCTCACCCGCATTGCTTTAAAAGCCCCCATATACGCAACCCATATCATGTTCCTCAGCTTGATGAACTCCATCTGTAGGCATAAAAGAGAAGACAATTTTCAAAAACTAATGCTTTCAAGTGCAAGTAAATGCTGGAGTGCCTTTTATTGTGAATGCAGCCTGTGGTTTTGACTTAGCCTGGGCTTTTTTCCTTCCTCCCTTTTGGTTAGGAGCATGGAGAGAGGAGCTTATAAAACTGGAGCGGGCTAGGAAGCAGTCTGCATCTGAAAAGCGTGTGGTCTGCTGCTTTTGTGCTTCTCCTGATAGAACAGAGCACTAAGGAATGAAAAATGCATAAGCATTGAGAGCTTCTTAATTGAAAAAAATAAATAAGTTAAAGCAACGTAATCCAGATCCGGGCGTTGCAAGCCTCTGGGTTTTTGTAAATAAGGGCTGCAATTCTAAGTTTTTCAGCCAAAGTTCTTATAAATCCTATGGCTTTAAAATAGAATTAAGTTTTAGGAAAGGCTAGGACATCTGTTTAAACAGATTTCCTGCTCTACCTCCTGTAAAACTTCACAGGTGTATGGTTGGATTGGCACAGAGTGGGGTGATTCACTGTCAACGCATATCTGGCTTGGATTTCTTGGCCTTTAACCTGTGAGGAAAGGTTTATTTTACTTAAAATAACTTTTTAAGAGGGTTTCTTTTACAGCTGTATAGTAAGGGATGCTATGGGTCTTGCCCAACCTTGTAATGATGCTATAGGCGTGCCACAATACTGGTTGATCCCTCTTACCCCAGCTCCTGTTTAGGAAGCCTCCTTTTTTTAATCCTAGATGAATCAGCTGAACTTTTTTCATTTTATATGCTGCATTAAGAGGGTATGGAAAGGGCCATGAGTGTCTGTGGAAGTGCTGAGGTCATTTAAAAAGTGCTAAAGGAGGGAAATTGCAATAATCTAGCTGGGACTCTGGCTTAGATGCTTCCCTGAGCATCTAAGATGCTCACTGAGGAAATCAACCCCATGCAGGCCCTACAAGCCACGTTATCTGGGGCTGACCCCTGTGAGGGCATGGGGCTGTGGCCCAGCCGCCATGTGTGGCTCCGTAAGGGCTGGAGAAGAGCAGGCAGCTCTGTCAGCATCACTGCGGAGTAGGAACCACGTGAGATCCTGTGCCAGGAGTCTCGTGGAGGGGCTCTTGTTCACTGAAAATATCAGCAGATGCGTTCGTGGTTCCACTGGGACAGGGATGAGGTTGTTTCATGTTCCTTGTGTTTGTGGGGTTGGTATGAGTCAGGCGTGGAGGTGGGGGAACGGCGGAGGAATCGGTCTTAAATCGGAGCTGGAAAGCCCTAAATGCCTTATTCTATTCTAAAGCACATTGAGGCCTGTTTTCTCACTCCAATAACTTAATGTTGTTCCAATGTATAGTTCTTTTTATATCAAAGTAATAAACCTGTAAACAGTGGTGTTTACATGCTAAAGCAGTCCCTCAAAATTTAGTGTGCATTGCTTGCTGTGTACCTTTGTATATTGGAACTTCCAAGGGGTATTTACTCGTATTTTAAGTGGAGAAAAGGCTCTTTTTGG